>CAUYLG010047756.1:0-20778 GCA_963573385.1 Cacajao melanocephalus | reverse complement strand
AGTGTTAAAGTCTCCCACTATTATTATGTGGGAATCTGTCTCTTTGTAGGTGGTTAAGAACTTGCTTTATGTATCTGGGTGCTCCTGTATTGGGTGCGTATATATTTAGGATTGTTATCTCTTCTTGTTGCATTGATCCTTTTACTGTTATGTAATGTCCTTGTTTGTCTCTTTTGATCTTTGTTGCTTTAAAGTTTATTTTATCAGAGATGAGAATTGCAACTCCTGCTTTTTTTTGCTCTCCATTTGGTTGGTAAATCTTCCTCCATCCCTCTGTTTTGATGACATCTTAAAATTTAAAATGCTCCATGCTGTTTTTGCTATGTCAAAGCTTTTAACAGACTCAGTTTGCTGTCTGGTTTAACATTTACAATGGCCATTTTACAAATCAACACAACACAGGGGGCTGGAGGAAAAGAAGCAAACAAAAACATCCAAATCAAGTACTGAACTTTGAGCCCCTACGAATGTCAGGAAGCAGAGGCTAGAATCATCAGGTAAAGTAGGGAAGGCCTTTGACAATGGAAATAGACGAGTCAAGGCAAACATGCACAATTTCACCATTCACAAGCCCCTAAGGAAGCTTCTCAAGGAAGTAAAATCATTGACCTTTTAATTCTAGAAGGATACTAGTGTTAGATTCAAAAGGGGCCACAGAAAATGAATCTAGACAGAGAAAACTAGAACATTTTAACATTAGTTTTTATATATTTCATTAAATTCCCTCAATCTGTAAGTCTTAAATAATTCTATTATTATCAGCAACAATAATACCACTGAGTGCTTACTTTGTGCCTGATCTTGTACCAAATGCTCCTCAAATCTCTATGAGATAAAACTATTCTTACCCTCAATCATGCATGAGGAATTGTATACAAGGCCAATGAACGAGCTGAAGGTCACACAACCAAGCAGTGCTCCAGCCAGCATTAAGACCCAGCTCTGCCTGACTTTTGCATCTTTTGCTCTAATTGCTGTAAGTGATCGGTCACCAAATTTACACTGTCATTTTATTAGAGTTGCATTCTCCATTTTCAAAGGAACATTGACCTGAGTGATATGAGATACACACACACACACACACACACACACACACACACACACATACATACACTTCACCTGCTTTCAATTTTCTATACCTAGGGAACAGTTTATAAGCTAGTAGCTACCAGATTGTCACTTTGAGAAGTTCAGGTTTATGATTTGGCCATGTATTTGGCTACGCAGAAAAAAAAAGAAGAATGCCAATCAATGATCTGAATACAATAAGTGATTATTATTCTTGTATAATAAGGAATGTGATGGCAGGAAGGCTACGGCTAGCGCAACTATTTGAGAATATCACCAAGCAACTAGACTTCTTTTACTTCCTGTTTCAACTACCTTAACCATGTCTTTCCTTCTGATGGTTAGAAGGTGGCTGCTGCATGTCTCGAAAGTGAATCTTCTTTTCATGAAGGAAGAAGAGGAAAAACAAAGGGTAAAGGGCAAAGCAGCTTTACCTATGTGGGGAGAGAGAAATGATCCCCAGGGAACTCTGCTTATGCACGGTTGGGCAGAACTGTGTCTACTGGCTACCCCAAGCCAAGCCACAGGGAGGCTGGAGATTTGTGGTTTCTGGCCTCTGTGACAGAAGGAGGTAAGATAGAGCAGGGGTAGAACAAGAATTAAGTGGGCCAATCTGCTGAGTCTGCCACACTGCCCAGGAAGAACTGACTTGTATGAGTAAGGGGTAGACGGTCTTCCTTCCTTCCTAGCCATGTGGCCCTGGGATAGTTACAACCTCTCAGGGTCTCGGCTATCCATCTGGAAAAGTAGACATAGGAACCCTACTGGGCTGGGCGAGAATTTAACGATCCATGCCTAAAAAATTACCGAACCTGGCGCCTGGCACGCAAACATTAGCTCTTAAACATCACTGGCAGGTTCAGTAACATTCCACTCGTTAAAACTATTAATTAACTTAGGAGTATTAAACACGCTTGCTAAAAATAAAAGATTCCTCAGAAAAATGCAGGGGGATTTATTTTGTCAACACTGAATTACAGTTCTCTCCAGGGCAGCTATTATTCAGTTCACTTACAGATTTCATGATTTATTCAATGTTTCGACTACTGACTGAACACTTAGCAGGTGCTATACTTCCAATTTACTGCCCGGAGCATTTAAAGAAAACACAACAAAACATTCTTGCACAATATCCCATAGTTAAAAAGGAAGAAGCCAGCGTAATTTCAAATATCTCCAACAGGAACATATTTACATTTCCAGACTCTGTTATTTCTCTGTGTTGGACTGAATTACCCAGCACAGCTTCCCTGCTGTGGTGACTGCCTGTGGTAACCGCAGGGGAGAAATTCCTCCTTGGCCTTTGTTTCCAATCTCTCAGGCTGATATTTACCCTATGTTTTAAACTCTGGTCTTGCTTCAGGAAAATGAGTTTAATAAACTATTAAAGGCATTCAAATATGATCTTCATATGTAAATAGTTCCTACCAAAAAATAAACTGGCCGTGGTTTGAAGAGCGGCAGAGTGGGGGAAGGGCAGCTTAAGGCCAGACAGGCACCATCCATCCCAAAGCAATGTTTCACACAATTTCTGGTCGTGTGTTTCTAAATGCACTACAACGAGTTCTACGAAACTTTGCATGCACAGAATTTCTCATGTGAGAAATAAATTTTCTATATAGCACCTTATCTCTGTTTTATATAACTTGGAGAAAGTTCTCTCTCAGGAATCTTACATTTCCTGTTTTAAATTTCCAATAACGTGGAGTGACAGCTGTCTGCTTGTCTCAGTGGGAAGTGGACAAGCTGGATGCTACTGAATGTATTTTTTAAAAGAAGAGCAATATGGAAGAGTGGCAAAAATCTCTAAATTCAACATTAGAGGACCTGGGTTCAGGCTCTGTCTTTGCCACTTGCTACCTTTGTCACTACAAAGTATACACTGTCGTGTGCTTCACCCAAGAGCTGCCTCTCCCCACCAATATAAAGGCTGGAAAAAGCTAAACATCCACCTTCTCAGCCATTTATATAGCTAGAGACTCCCATAGTTCTGGCCAATGAGACATAAATAGAAATCTGTAAGCCAGTGGATGCCTGAGAAGGTGTAACTTTCTCAAGAAAAGAAAAAGAAATATGGCGGGTACTGTTTCTTCCCACATTTCTTCTTTTGACCATGTTGTGATGCCTGGACGCACAGCAGCCATCTTGTGATTATGAGGGAAGAGCCAAGAGAGCAGCAGCTAGGAGCCACGATGTCAGTGGGCTGTCTAACCACTGAGGTGGTGGTCTGCCTCCAAGCATCTCATTAGGAGTACCCCCTCTCCAACTTCCAACCCCCAACACAGACACTGTAAATGAGGCTTTCTGCTACTTGGAGACAAAATATTTCCAACTAACACAGTAACTATGGATGGTTACTCTATCTCCTCCTCTATAAAACAAAAAAAGAAGTAGCATACCCAAACCCACAGATACTGTGAATCCTGAATAAAACAGTGCACAACAAATATTTTGTTAATTATGAAGTTTAGAGACAAGGGACATAAGTGCACAGAAAACGTCTAGTTGATTTATTTAGTGGAAGTGGCTGAAAAAAGCTGGGAAAAGTGCATGAGATGATTTTATAACGAATATCCCTCAATTGTGCTTAGATACACGGCAGCAAAATAACATCCTCTGTGAAGTGCAAGCTTTTATCTTCTAACACCTTCATTTTCCTTTGTTCTGTTAGATATACTAAACCCCAAGTTTCTCTTCAAAGAATCAGCATGTCAGTATGTTCAGCTCTCTTATTCTTTAATTCTCCATTTTAAAGTTTAACTTCCTTGTAGTTTCAGTAAACAACCAGTCACCTGCTCCGGTCACCTGCTTTGACTCCTGGTTACCTGCTCTGACCTGCCATTAACCGTCCTTCCTGCCAAACTACCAACCTGCTACTCCGACTTGTACTCCTGCTCTCTTTAAAACAGCCAATCAGGATTAGACTAGACCATGTGGTCTAACCCTAGCCAATAGGGGAAGGACACCACAGTAGGGGTGACCTCCGTCAGGCATGAGTACCCCTTCCCCTCCCTTGTCCAGGTGTGGGCTCGCCATTGTTCCATCTGTGAGTCGCACCCTTCTATAGAAGTAAATTGCCTTGCTGAGGAAATTTATATTCTTTTGCAGCACCGAAAATTTTACGTATAATAGTTCTATCTTCTTTGCCTCAAAACACCTTCTCTATCCTTACTCCCCAGCCTGCCACACATACACCATAGGCCTTTTGTATGCATCATGATGTTGTTAGTTCTTTATTTTCTTGGGTTATCTTTGAAAGAACTTGGGAAATACAGACATAGAGATGGGAGGGTTGTGTAGATAAGCTATCTTCTCTCAATCACTTGGCTCCCTGATTTCAGAGGCAAAAGAGGAGCAGCAATTTAACCAGCAGAAGGAACCATCATAAGGGGAGAAACCGTGGCAGGAAGTTTAAGAGTAAATGCAACTCTCCAAGGGAAGGATTCGAGGCTACAAAGGGAAGAAGAGACAAAAAGAAAAGCAAGCGGTCTTTACTGAGTGCCCACTAGGTGGCAGGCTGCTACTATGGGAACTGTGGCCAGGGCGGGCTTCAAGGGCATGTGACCTACACAGTTGCACAAGACCCTGAGCTCAGAAGGCTTAGGGCTTGGTTTCATGCTCTGCTACTGCATGTCTTGAAATGCTTAATATGCTTGAATAAGGGGTCCTGAATTTTCATTTTGCACAGGGCCCAGCAAATTAGGTAGCATCTTCTGACTGTATCATCTGCATCATTTCAACCCATTAACTCCTCTATGACGGAGATGGTATGACGCTATCCCCAAGTGAAGACGTTGAGAAACAAGGTATTGACAGTTGCCTGGAATCAATCACACCCAGCTAGTAAGGGGCAGAGCTGGAATTTAAACTCAAGTTGCTACAGCTCCAAGGTCATTCCCATTACAAGGTCATTCCCATTACAAGGTCATTCTGTGTTACTGCCAGATTCCCTGAGAAAGCACAGCTGAATTCTACAAATGTCTGGAAAGTAGGAATGAGGGGTTCCAAAAAAGCAAAGTCTCCAAAGCCAAAGAATATGAACACCATTGAAGAGCACTGGGGCTATTTAGACTCCTTTGCTTTAAATGGGAGAGGGGTTATGGAAGGGATTTGGCGGTCACATCCTTGCTGCTTGCTCTTCCACCTGCCATGCACTGATTGCACTTGTGTGTCACACTCTCTTCTAAGCCCTTTGACACTGGATCCTCAAAATCACCTTCTGCAGTAGGTATATAATTCATTACTTCTGTCAACACATGAGGAAACGCTACCTAAGCATCTTAGAATTTTGCAAACTTTCACATCTGTGATTTTACTCCTATGCATAACTATGTTACAGGTTGGCCGGGCAAGGTATTATTAGCTCCCTTTGACAAATAAAGCAATTAATTCCCAAGAAGATCTGGACACTTGCATAAAGAAACACATGACATTAGTGGCACAGCTAAAACCAGAGCCTGGCCTTTTCCTCTCAGGTTCTTCTTCTACTAAACCATAAAAAGACGAAAAGGAAAAAGACACACAAACAAAAAACACAACTTATTTAGCTACTTTACAGCTCTCTTTACTAACGTTCCTTGGCAAAATGATGAGCAATAGTAGAACTGCGTAAGACTTTATTCTGGCGTTTTCAATGGGTACATTCATCTCAAGGTTACAGAACAATATTTGCCAAGGAAAATTAGGGCTGAGCACAAAAAAAAAAAAAAAAAATTCTCAGCCAATATAGGCAACTCTATACATTCTGTAAAAGCTTTAATACTGAACACCAGAGTACACATGCCCCTGCAGAAACTCTGAGGGGAGCCATCCTCGTGCAGAATGAGCAAGGTGACCCTAGTAACCTCAGGCTGCCCCCAAGAGCTGATGCTGTTTCATGGGCACCTCATGTTACCCGAGAAGAGTTGCTTCTTTCTTCAATTACTAGAAATCCCAGGGCTGGAGTTTTCTGCTGGGGCCTCTTCAGAGTGCTGCCTACTGAAAATGAAGAAATCAATGTTGACCCTGGCAATCTTTCGATTTAGCAAGAAAACTGGGAGCAGAACTCTTTGTAATTTCCTATTGCATCACCGAAGGTCATTCTTCCTTTTCCCATCAGAAGTGATACTCCAGTTGCCACGGCTCAAAAACCAAACCACGATTTTGTATGTAAATTATCCGTGTGTATCAATGATGGCAATAAAACCCAACAACGGTCTTTTCTAATGACAGTAAGTGGAGCACTTTGAGAATGTGGCATATTCTAGAGATGCTGTTCATCATCATCATTAGAAACAAAGAGGGAGAGGAAAGAGACAAACCACATGAACAATACAAAGGAAATTACCAGATCGCCAGGAAATGTCTAGCACGGGCTTGGCTATAACAAGTTTATGCTGGATTCATTTGACTGAGCAAAACGGAACAGCTACAACGATGTTTTCTTCCCTATTTTTTTAGAAAAGGCTCACTTGACCTTCAGCAGAAGGATTATCCCGCTTTGATGAGAGTGCATTAAACATTAACAATCTTACTATGTTACTCTCCCAGGCCAAATCTTATTAGCATTTAGTTCTGACATTGGTTCTTGCTGGTGAATTATTTTAAAAATGGAAGAATCTGAGATTGAGTGATAAAATTCACGTAGTCACATAATGGAGGTTATTAAATGCTTTTGAAGCTTTGAAACAGGCAGAACCAGCAGTACATGAGGCTCTCAGTCTCTGTTTTGTGTGCATTAAAATATTCAGTGAAGCAAAGGGGTCTGTCCTTTTGTGAGATGATTCTCAGCAAGGCTTGAAAAACTTTAGGTGCATTGTCCCTCGTAGGAAATTAGGACTAAAAAGATGGTCTTCACTTCTCTCTACATTCTTTAGCTAGCGTGATCGCACACAGTGCTGCCCTCCCTTTCTGTATTCTAAGAACAAGGTTGCCAGGTGGCTGGAAGACAACAGGAACCTCTCTTCTTATTCTGACAAGATGAATACCTGTTTTAATTTTGGGGAACTGGGAAGTAGGTACCTTATTGTTTTTCTCCGAGATTTTCCTGGTCCCTGTGAATTCTGAATTCTCAGTTATGATTTCTGACTATTGTGGGAGAAGCTGGAGTCAGATGGGTCCCTGGAAGGGTCTGGATTATTCATGTTCCTTGAAGCAGCAGCCTGTGTCTTATGAAGGCTCAGGGGAGGCTGGCGGTGGAGCCTCATGGGAGGCCCCATGTGTGTAAGTGATGCATACAAACATGAATGTGGACAGTCATTTCCAAGGTGTCCACATTCACTGAAGAATAGACAGGCAGAGCCTCTTCCTTCAGAAAGGGCACTCCATGCAAATCAGCCACCACATTGTATCTTGTCAAGACTTGGTTAAGTAACAGTTAGAAAAATGGTGAGAATCCGTTTCTTTTCTTCCACTGCTTTTCCCCAATAATTAAGCTAACGACACACATTAGCCTCATTCCTTCTGACTAAATAGAAAGCAAAGAAAACCACTCTAAGGAATGAGCAGTGGGTGTGTCGGAGTAAAGGTCAAGGGGCCTAGGAATCAGCTCACTCCAGAAAGACAAAGCTCGGTGTTTTATACTCAAGGGGGCCTCTTAAAATGAACAGTTTAACCTTTTGCTTCCTAGAAGACAGAGGAGAGAAACTAACCCTTCCTAAGACTGGCTGCTGCCGCCACTGCGGCTGTACCTCTAGTGCCAGGCATCCTCTCTGACAGCCAGGAAGGGAAAGAGTCCTGGCAGCCTTGGAGCAGCAGTCCTGGACCCCCGCTAGATCCCGCACCTGGCTCTGCTCAGCGGTGCACAGGGCTGTGGGAACACCGGGGTGGAGAAGGTGCTGGAGGGTCATCAATAATTAACGCCCAACATGCCGAGGAGAGCTGGCGGAGAGAAGCTGCTCTCTGAAAGAGATGACACGGGCAACTGGCACCCTGAAAACTCAGTTGATCTCAACGTTGGGGGCAAAGGAAAAGAGAAAGAGATGAGGATAGTGCCTTAGAAATAAAGACTGAAATACCCTAACAGCCACACTACCCAGAATATGTGTCTAGTTACAAAGACAGTCTTTGAGTTTATACTGATCATACAAGTTTGGCCAATCACAAAAATGTCAATACATATGGTCTGCAATTGTGGGTTCTCTCCTCCTTGGGCTATGGCCAGAGATCTGGGGGACCAGTCTGTCACCATCATCTTCACGGATTTTTTTTTTTTTTCTGAGCATGAAAGAAAGAACCTCTTTAAAAGAGCACATAGCTTAAAAGGATTTACTGCTGCCTTCAATGCATGTGTTCTTTCAAATGCATGAATTAATAATAAAACTATATTTATCAAGTAAGCAACCCAAAGTTCACAGTATCGCCTGAGGATTAGGTTAAGGAAAGTTTTCTAAACCAAGTGCAAATATACAAACTACCAACATCGATCACACTGAAAAACTTAGAAAAGCCCATAATGAATGTCAGTTTATGAGCTGGCTCCCGGTAAGACACATGTGCATCCACTCATTCACTTATCCGCTTAGTCATTCATGCATTGAATGGATATTTAAGAGCCAAGAATGTGCCAAACAGCATGCTAAGTTTAGGGTGCGAAATTCGCAACCATGATTACAAATCATGTTTCCTGGTCTGGACGCACTTTCTTCCTACTATGGCTTCTAACCTGAGGTGGCAAGAAATTCAAGCTCCCACACCCACTGCCCTGTACACCAGCCTCGCTCTGACCTCTCAGGATGTTGAGGAGAGGGCAGGGGAAAGGGCAGCCTGATGACAGGCTTCCCTTGAGCAGCTCCAGTTGCGTATGAAATGCTTCTGTATAGACTTACAAGGGGGGCAAAGAGCAACAGTGAACACATAACACAATACACAGAGGAGCTAAAAATAGGAATTTAAAATCAAGAGGACATTCTGTACTAGCTAAAACTGATTACACATTGCAAAGAAACCAAACGCTGATACTAATGCCACTCACCCTATTATCCCTGTTGAGAGAGGCTTTTTAGAGAAAAAGATCCTAAAGTTAAGTATAAAAGACATGAAATGACTTGATGATTCATATCATTTCATCTAGATTTAGAAAACTGATGGAAGTTCAAAGACTCCAAGCTTTCTGGCTCCAAGTGGCTTTTTCCTTTCTATCTCATTCTCTCTATAATAATTTGAGGCAAATGTTGCACCTCCTTTGGGCTAATGCTAAATAGGAATACATGTATATTTTGAGAGCCGGACTTACATTTATTACTCATGGCTAAGTGCTCTGTATAAGAATCCTACATTTTATCTGAGCAGATGCTTACTATTTGTTTAAATATATTTGAACAAATTTTCATATTAATTAATTTATAATTAACTAAGCAGAACTGTGTTGACCATTTGCTATGGGCAAGGCAGAGTTCTGAGGATGACTGGATGAATCGTCAAAGATCCTGCCTTCTCTGAGCATACCAATTTTTAGTGGATGATTTAAGACAAGTATACACATAATTCTAAAGTAGGATAAAGAGTAGGATGGTACAGGGAAGGAAACTATGAAGTTTGGAGGAGGCAAAGACAATTTCTGTTTGAGATGATCAAAGTGGACTTTGGAAGAAGGTGGATTTGAGTTGAGTCCTGAAGGACAGTTGGATTTGCAACATCCTGGTGCCTGGAACATTACAGATACTAAGTACTTGCTGTAGGGAAACTACAGAAGCATTTTTGTTAAAATCAAGAATAAGATAAAGACATCCTTTATCCTTCACTCAGTGTTGTTCTGAAGGCCAGTTCAAAACAAACAAGGGAAAGACACAAGGACTACAAAAATTGAAGCAAGGTCAGTAAAATCATCATATTTAAAGACGGTATCACTGTACACCTGGAAAACTAGAATAAATAATGAAACATTTGATTAGATGGCTGGGGGAAGCTCATATCTAGAAATCAACAGCCTTAATATGTATAAATTACAAGTAGTTAGAAGACAGTCTCAAAGGAAGAAAAGGCTACTATTTAGATACCTAGGAATAAATATAATGAGGCATGTGGAAGAGCTATATACACTAAACTCTAAAACACCATCAGGGCATGAAGACCTTGAAAGAAATAACATGCACATCCCAGTCTTTGACTGGAAAACTTGGCATTGTAAAGATTCAATTCTTCTTAGTTTAGCACATGAATTTTCAATAATCCAAAAACAGCAATAGAATTTTTTCATGGAGTCATAGGCAAGATGATTTTAAAGTCCACTTGGAAAACAAAATAAGCAAGAATTAGGAAAAGACAAATATAAATAATGAATATTAAAATATTTTAAATATATAATAATTAAATATTCCTGTTTTTGTGCATGAAGAGAAAGAGCCATGGAACATAACACAGATCAGAAATAGTCTCTCAGTATTTGATAAATATGACATTATATGTTTGTAGAAAAAAGTGTTCTCAAATTATCAACTTTAAAAATGGTTACGGATCTTCATCTCATCCCTTATATCAACATAGATTACAGATGAATCAAATATTTAAATGTAAAACTTAAGCCATTAAAATCTTGACAATAACATCAGAAGAATTTTTTTTTAATGCAACTATAGGCATACCTCAGAAATACTTGTCTTCAGTTTCAGACTGCCACAATAAAGCAAATGTCACAATAAAGTAAGTCACATGAATTTTTTGGTTTCCCAGTGTATATAAAAGTTATGCTTATATTGTAGTTGATTGAGTCTGCACTAGCATTATGTCTAAAAAACAATGTATCAACCTTAATTTTAAAACACTTTATTGCTAAAAATTGCTAAGGATCACATGAGCCTTCAGCAAGTTGTAATCTTTTTGCTGGTGGGAGGTTTTGCCTTGATGTTGATGGCTGCTGACTGATGAGAAGGTTGGGGTGGCTGTGACAGTTTCTTAAAATAACACCACAGTGACGTTTGCCACATAAATGGATCCTTCCTTTCATGAAATATGTCTCTGTAGCATGCAATGCTGTTTGATAGCATTTTAACCACAATAGAATTTCTTTCAAAATTGGAGTCAGTCTCTCAAACCCTGCTGCTACTTTATCAACTAACTTTATGTAATACTCTAAATCCTTTGTTGTAATTTCAAAAATGCTCACAGCATTTTCACCAGGAGAGATTCCATCTCAAGAAACCACTTTCTTTACTCATCCACAAGAAACAACTTTTCATTTGTTCAAGTTTGATCATGAGATCACAACAGTTTAGTCACATCTTCAGGCTTTGCTTCTAATTCTAGTTATCTTGCTATTTCCACTACATTTGCAATGACTTCCTCCAATGAAGTCTTGAACCACGCCCCCCAAGTCATCCATGAAGGTTGGAATCAACTGCTTCTAAGCTACACTTAATGTTGAAAGTTTGGCTTCTTCCTAGGAATAAAAAATGTTCCTAATGGCATCTAGAATTATGAGTCCTTTCCAGAACTGTTTCAATTTACTTTGCTCATATCCAAGAGGAATCACTGTCTATGGCAGCTATAGCCTCACAAAGTGTATTTCTTAAATAGTAAGACTTGGAAATCAGAATTATTCTTGCTCCAGGGCTGTAGAATGAATGTTGTGTTAACAAGCATGAAAACATGTACTCTTGTACATCTTCATAAGGTTCTTGTGTGAATCAGGTGCATTGCCAATGAGCAGCAATATTTTGAGAGGAAATCTTTGTTTGAGCAGTAGGTCTCAACAGTGGTCTTAAAATATTCAATAAATCCTGCTGTAAAGAGATCTAGGCTTTGTTCTACTTTTAGGGCATGGGCAGAGTAGATTTAGCATCATTCTTAAAGGCTCTATGATTTTTGGAATAGTAAATGAGCATTGGCTTCACCAGCAACATTATCCCCCAACTAGAGAGTCAGCCTGTCTTTTGAAGCCAAACATCGCCTTTTCTTCTCTAGCTATAAAATTCCTACACAGCACCTACTTCCAGTAGAAAGCTGTTTCAGCTACATCGAAAATCTGTTATGTTAGGTAGCCAGCTTCATCAGTTATCTCAGCTAGACTTTCTGGATAACTCGTTGCAGCATCTATGTCACCACTTGCTGCTTCGACTTGCATTTTTATGTCATATAGATAGCTTTTTTTGCTTAAACCTCATGAACCAACCTCTGTTATCTTCCAACTTCTCTTCTACAGTTTCCTCACCTCTCTCAGCCCTCAAAGAATTGAAGACAGTTAGGGCTTTGCTCTGCGTTAGACTTTGGCTTAAGGGAATATTGTGGCTGATTTGATCTTCCATCCAGACCATTAAAATCTTCTCCATATTAGCATTAAGGCTGTTTTGGTTTCTTATCATTCCTGTTTTCACTAGAGTAGCACTTTAAATTTTCCTCAAGAACTTTTCCTCTGCATTCACAACTTGGCTAACTGTTTGGCCCAAGAGGTCTAGCTTTTGGCCTGTCTTGCCTTTTGACATGCCTTCCTCACCAAGCTTAGTCATTTCTAGCTTTTAATTTAAAGTGAGAGATGTATGACTCTTCCTTTCACTTGAACACTTAGAAGCCATTGTAGGGTAATGAATTGGTCTAATTTCAATATTGTTGTGTCTCAGGGAATAAAGAAGCCTGAAGAGAGGGAGAGAGACATGGAATGGCCAGTTGGTGGCGCAGTCAGAACACACACATTTATTAAGTTCTCCATCTTATATAGGTGTGGTTCATGGTGCCCCAAAGCAATTATAATGCAACATAAAGATCACTCATCATAGATCACCATAAAAGAAAAAAATGACAATGAAAAAGTTTGAAATATTTTGAGAATTACCAAAATGTGACACAGAGACATGGAGTAAGTGCATGCTTTTGGGACAATGGTGCTGATAGACTTGCTCAATGGAGACTTGCCACAGACTTTCAATCTGTAAAAAATGCAATCTCTGTGAATCATAACAAAGCAATGCCCAATAAAATGAAGTGCTCCTACAAAGGGCGGAGATGTCTCTGTGTGTAACCCCAACACCAGAATCCACAAAAGAAGGTAAATCTGACAACATAAAATAAAAATCTAGGCAGCAAAACCTACTATAAACAAAGTCAAATGATAAATGATGTTTCAACTTCGTATCATGGAAAAAGGGGTAATTTATTCAATAAAGGAAAAGCTTCCTCGAGTCAATGAGAAAAAGGCCAGAAATACTAATGACTCGTAACCATATGAAAAGGCACTAGCCCTCACTTCTTATGAAGATGTAAACTAAAACCACAAGGAATTGACATTTTTTACCTCTCATCTTGGCCAAGATAAGAAAGTTTGGTAATGTCCTGAGTTGACAAGGATGTGGGGAAATAGACTGCCCAGCTGCCTGTGGGGGTCTAAATTGGTACACATTCTATGAATAGCAATTGGCAAAGTTTATCATATTCGTTTTTTTGAGATGGAGTCTTGCTCTGTTGCCCAGCCTGGAGTACACTGGCGTGATCTCGGCTCACTGCAACCTCTGCCTCCTGGGTTCAACAATTCCCCTGTCTCAACCTCACAAGTAGCTGGGACTACAGGCACATGCCACTGTGCCCAGGTAATTTTTGTATTTTTAGTAGAGATGGGGTTTCCCCATATTGATCAGGCTAATCTCGAACTCCTGACCTCAAGTGATCCACCCCTGCCTCGGCCTCCAAAAGCACCAGGATTACAGGCATGAGCCACCATACCCAGCCAATGTTTATTAAACCTTAATGTGCATAGCTTTTGACTCACACTTTACTCGTAAGAATTTACTACTTCAGATGCAAGATGTGGAATAGAAAATTCACTAGAGCATTGCTGTGGAAGCAAAGAGTAAAAATCCAATGTCTACCAACAGGGAACAAGGTAAGTAAATTGGTTCCTATTTGTACCATAGAGTTCTGTGCAGCCATTAGGAAGAGCAAGGGCTTGCTCTATGCAGTAATGTGAACTGGTTCTAATCACCTCCTATTCACCCGGTTGGTAAAGGTGGATCCTCTGCCCTAAACAGCATGCGAAGGCCAGACACCCAACACCCCACAGCAGACAAGAGACAGACGGTGGTTAACTAGTCACATGCACTTGCAGCCTGGGGGAGGAGGACACTGTTCACCATGTAGGATCACACAGGGGCCACACTCCAGAGCAGAGCAGAGCAGAGCAGAGCACAGGGGCTGTGGGAGGCCAGCTGTGTAGTAACAAGAAGAAGAGTGTCCTCTGGTTCCTACAGGAGGATGTGACTCAAGTCATGGGCTGGCTGGGAGGTGAAACCTGTTAGGCTGAGGAATGGGTAGGGCTCAGCAGGCCCAGATGATAGAGGAACTGTCTAGGTAGGGAGCCTTTCTCTTTGGGAAGGTTGGGGGAAGTATCTGGAGAAAGCAGGGAATCTCAGGACTTTTGGGCTCAAAGGCAGCACAGTAAATTTTAAGTCTTATAATACAGAAATGGTATCTCAATAGGTGAAAGAAGAGGTTTAGAATACTAGGGAGAGTATGCTACTTTTTAGATGAAAGTAGCATATGGATGCTAATATGTTTGCATCACACATAGAATGTCTCTGGCTGAAACACACACACAAAATGAATAATAACAGATTTGTATAGGGAAGGAAATGTTCAGGATGGGGTAAAAAGGAGTCCATTTTTGCTATGAAATGTTTTGTATTATGTGCATATACCTGTGAATAATTATGATTTATATTTCTTAAAAATGTCATTATTGAATTAACTAGTGGAGCCAGAAACTCTTGGGGAAATATAAGGGAAGCTAGTTGTTTGTTTTTGTTTTGTTTTGTTTATTTATTTATTTATTTATTTTGAGTCAGAGTGTCACTCTGTCACCCTGTTGTGCTGGAGTGCAATGGTGCAATCTCGGCTCACTGCAACCTCCGCCTCCTCAGTTCAAGCAATTCTCCTGCCTCAGCCTCCTGTGTAGCTGGGATTACAGGCATGTGCCATCATGCCCAGCTAATTTTTGTATTTTTAGTAGAGATGGGGTTTCACCGTGTTGGCCAGGCTGGTCTCGGACTCCTGACCTCAGATGACTGACTGCCTTGGCCTCCCAAAGAACTGAGATTACAGGTGTGAGCCACCACACCCAGCCTGGAAGCTGGTAGTTTTCGTTATATATATAAATGATGTGGTGCGTGACAAAAAGCAAGGGCAAATAGCAGAGAGAACACAGGTAAAGGAAAGATGATCTTGGCCTTAGATGGCTTGTATTAGTCTGTTCTCATGCTCCTAATAAAGACATAAAAAGAGGTTTAATGGACTCACAGTTCCACATGGCTGAGGAGGCCTCATAATCATGGCAGAATGCAGAGGAGGAACAAGGGCACATCTTACATGGTGGCAGAGAAGAGAGCGTGTGTGGGAGCAGCCCTTTATAAAACCATCGGATCTCCTGAGACGTATTCACTAACATGAGAACAGTATAGGAAAAATCCATCCCCATGATTCAATTATGTCCCACTGGATCCCTCCCACCACATGTGGGAATTATGGGAGCTACAATTCAAGATGAGATCTGGGTGGGGACAGAGCCAGGCCACATCATGACTGTACCACAGAAACTGAGGGCAGGAAGGACTGAGGTAACACAGTGTGTGTGTATGTGTGCATGTGTGTGCTAGGGGCCAGCTGAGGCTGTTTGGAAAGGCAGATTTTAAAATGATGATGCTTGGATTTACTTCAGTAATGATGCAGGTTCTGAAATTTCAAATAACATTAAAGGAGGTATGAGTTTTGTATGGGTTTCCAATGAGTATTCTAAAAGGGGAAAAGTTTGATAAACATTGGGGTAGAAAAAAAAAGAATTAGAGGTGGAAAAGACAAGACTTTGCCATGAGTTCTCCTTTTAGTGACAACTAACTTTTGCACTGTGCCTTGCACTTTACACGGAATTTATATAGTCACGCTCTCCTGGTTCCCTGGTTGAAAGAGTTGGCACTGCAGCCATTCTTCCTGGGTTCGAATCTTGGCTCTGCTACTTTATCGGCTGTGTGGCCTTAGGCAAATTACTTTACTTCTCTGTGCCACTGTTTCCTTTCCTGTAAAGTGTGTCTACTCTTATTACAGTACCTACTATTATTATCACTTGATAAATAGCAGCAGCGATTATTATAATTGACTACAAATCTGTAACATAAGGAGAGCAAGCATTACCTCTTCCACTTTACAGAAGAAGAAGCTGAGGTTGGGATAATGAAGTAATTTATTCAAGGTCACACAGATGCTTAGAACAAACTGAAGATAAACTGTAAATCTGTTCATCTTAGAGGTTCCTTATTAATAAATACATAGAACCTTTTCCACCTATAAGCAGTATTGTAAGTTTTACCATGTTCCCCCAAATTTATATGTTGAAGTCCCCATCCCCAGTGCTTCAGAATGTGACCTCATTTGAAGTAGGGCTTCTGCACATGTAATTAATTAAAGTTGTCCTGGAGTAGAGCGGGTCACTAATCCAGTGTGAGTGGAGCCCTTACAGAAAGAGGAAACCTGGAGACATACAGGGACAACACCCTGTGAAGATGAAGGCAGAGGTCAGAGAGATGCTTCTATAAGCCAAGAAATGCCAAGCTTGTCAGCCAACAATATAAGCTAAGGAGGAGGTGTGGCACGCATTCTGAGGTGTGGCACACATTCTTCTCTGCGGCTCTCAGTAGGAGCCAACACTGCCAACGTCCCAATCTTGGACTTTTGGCCTCTAGAACTGAGACCACAAACTTCTGTTTAAGTCACTCAGTTTGTGGTTCCTTGTTGTGACAGCTCTAGGAAACTGATACAACCAGGAAGTAGCTTCTGACCAGGATAGTTTCCCATCCTTTAAGAGAGAAAATGAGAAACAGGATCACAGTTTTAGCTTCTCCACACTGAGAAACTAAGACATGACTCTATCAATGAAAAAAAAAACCTTCAAGTGCTAATAACAAATACTTCACCGATGATACATTGATTTGAAATATCAGTC
Source organism: Cacajao melanocephalus (assembly GCA_963573385.1). NCBI lineage: Eukaryota > Metazoa > Chordata > Mammalia > Primates > Pitheciidae > Cacajao > Cacajao melanocephalus. The sequence continues at coordinate 3,818 of CAUYLG010047756.1, read as the reverse complement.
TGGAGAAGTCTAGAATGACACACAAAACACTCTCTCTCCTGAACCAGGGATGCACACACATTTACTTCACTATGAAACCCACTGATCTAAGAACATGACAAATAAACCAGAAGTTTCCATTTATTTACATTGTTCAAGGATTGCATCTTTTATTTCTTTTATATCTGCCCCACACTGTTTCCCCTGCTTGGTAAATGTTGATACTGTTCTTTCTGAATCTGAAAACCTGGAGAAGAACATTAGATGGTGTTACAAATCCTACCTTCATTTCACACAAGCCAAGCTATCCCTGCTGCTTTGAATAGAATGCTGTGTTCACCAGTGTATCAAATCAGGAGATCCCACAAATAATAGATAAGTCGTATTTCCCTCCCCTAAAGTTCTGTGAACTATAAAACTTCTTTTATCCTTGCATATTTCTGTCATGGCCACGTTGTCTCATTTAACATTTCCATTTAGTAACAATCAAGATCTTGTTCCATGTACAGGAGACATCACAGTCTCACCCAGGTTGCATTTTTTCCATCAGATAACCTGGTGCTTGACTCACAGAAAAAGTCAAAGAAACAATATACACATAAGCCCCATTTAACAAACATTTACTGGCCACCACCAAGATTCCAGGCACATGGACATTCTGCATGCCTGCTTTCAAGGAGACTCCAGACTCAGATGAGTGAATATGAAGGAATTACCTGTCTATGCCACCCCCTTCACTGATGATCGAAATGCCATTTGGAGACATTTCACAACTCAGTCACATTAGTCAACAAATACTTTGCTTAGTCAATGACTAAAGTAAGACCATAAAAATCCAGATGTTTAACAAATAAACCAGAAACTCATGATATCCCCCTCAAATATATCTTATCAAACTGTGACAAGCCGAGACGGAATGCTTTTGCTATGATGGAATAATCAGGTCTGCAGGTACGCTGTACCGCCCCTTCCCACTGGCTTCCTCTCTGTGTATTCTTCCAACCCAAGCAGTGGAGTCTACTTAACTTTCATCTCTAGGTCAGCTACAGACCAGCAATCGATCACCTTTCTGAGCCTCAAGTTTCACTTTTTTTTTAATTTATAAATTGGGTATAGTATAACCTATTCAAGTTTTATGGGTATAGAATTTGGAAATCTATGTTAAAGCAGTTTTTCCAAGCAATCGATAGTACCAGAAGAAAAAAAAAAGAGAAAATGTGAAAGCCACTGTCAATACATTGATCTTTTCAAGTTCACATGGTATGTTGACCTGGACAGATCACACGCTAGAAAAAGCTGGTTTCTTAAGGCAGAAATTTAGATCACTGATCTAAATAATCTAAGGAGCAAATGAAACTCAGGGTAAGTAAAAGAACAAAGTAGTAAAGAGAAGAAATGAAATAGAAAATTTATAAATAATAGAGGAAAATGCCTAAAACCAAGAGTGGGCACTTTAAAATATCAATAAAATTTAAAAACCTCTCTTTAGACTCATTAAGAAGAAAATGAGAGAAATGAAGATTACTGATATCAGGAAAGTGAGAAGGGACACTGCTACAGATTCTGCAATCATTTAAGGATAACAAGGCTGAGTGGATATTTCCCTAAGGAAGATACATACACATACCCAACAAGCACATGGGGTAATGTCAACATCATTAGCCACTAGGGAAACGCAAACTCAAAGCACCATGAGTTTCAACTGCACACCCACTAGCATGACTATAATAAGAAAGACAGATAACAACTGTTAGCAAGGATTTAGAGAAAATGAAATCCTCCTGCACTGCTGGTGAAAGCCTAAAATGGTGCAGTCATTTTGGAAACAGTCCATCAGTTCCTCAAAAGCTTAAATGTAGAGTTACCTTATGACCCAGAAATTCTTCCCCTAGGTATATTCTCAAGAGAAATAAAAACGTATGTTCACACAAATGTTCACAGCAGCACAGTAAACACCCAAAACATGATTCTAAGTGAAAGAAGCCAGTCGCAAAAGACCACGTATTACATTATTTCATTTATGTAAAAAGTCTGGAATAGGCAAATCTATAGAGACAGAAAAGAGAGGAGTGGTAGCCTAAGGCTGTGGAATAGGGTGGGGAGGACTGGTAAGGGTGCACGGTTTCTTGTAAGGGTAATAAAAATGTTCTAAAATTGGTTGTATAGCTAAATATCTTTTAAAAACATTGAATTGTATATATTAAATAGTAAATTATTATATGTGAATCATATCTCTATAAAGATGCTACCATAAAAACCTACAAAAACACAATAAAGAATGATATGGAAACTGTATGAACAAATTTATGCAATAAATTTAACAACCTACAGGAAATGAACAAATTCCTTCAAAGACTGAAATGAACAAAATTACCCTAGAAGACATAGAAGAATTAAATAGCCCTGGGTCAATTAGACAAATTTCACTCATAAATACAAACTTCCCACAAAGAACTCTCCCATCCTGGATAGGTTCACTGGCAAATTCTACTAAATGTTTGAGGAAGAAAATAATAAAATCATCTACAAGTTCTCTGAGAAACAGAGGAGAGAACATTTCCAATTATTTTACAAGGCCAGTGTTGCCCAGACACCAAAAGAAACAAGTTATAAGAAAAGAACATTAATGACAATATCTCTCATAAGCACAAACACAAAAATCATTAGCAAAACATTAAAAATTCAAATGTATCAATACATAAATAATAATATATCATGACCAAATGAAGTTTAACCCTGGAATGGAAAGCTGTTTAACATTCTAAAATTAATCAATACGGTTCAACAAATTAGTAAAAGCAGAAAAAACAAATGGCCACCTAGATTCAGAAAAAGCATTTTAAAAGCATTCATAATAAAAAATCTCTGTAAGAAAGAAAAAACTTCTCTCACTATAATACTCTAGTAAATTAAAATTTTATCCCACCATAATGTAGTTTTTGACTGATGTCAGCTATAAAATAATCTGCAAGATAGAACAGGAAATGACAAGTACATAATATTAAGCAATATTTTACAGGGCTATAATTAATCAAAGATACAAACAAACCAAAACTAACCAACCTGGTAGATAAAATTCAAAAATCATCAAAAAAAACTTCTACATAAAGAATTTATCAATGTGACATGTTAAAATACTATTTATAATAGCATCCCCAAACAGAAAGTACTTAGGAATAACTTTAATGAAACATACGTAAGATGTATACTGAAAACTACAAAATACTGCTGAGGGACGTTAAAGAAGATCTAAATAAACAAAATATACCATGTTTAAGGATTAGAAAACTCAATATTAAGATGTTTTTTCTTTTTAAATTTATCTTATGACTTAATAGATCTCAATTAAAATTTCTGAAGTTGTTTTGTAGAAATTGATAAGCTGATTCTAAAATTTATACAGAAATGCAAAGGATCAGAATAGCCAAAACATTCTTCAAATAGAAGAACAAAGTTGAAGGACTTTATCTAATTTCATGATTAACTATAAACATACAGATCAAGAGTGCGGTTTTGCTGAAGGAAAACAGAAACAGAACAGTGAAATAAAATTGAAAGCCAAAAAGTAGGCCCACATATATATATGGTCAAATCCATTTCAATAAAGATACCAAAGCAATTCAATCAAAAAAGAAACATCGAGAGATCCAAGATGGCCGATTAACAAAAGCTCAGGACTGTAGCTCCCAGTGAAAGCGCAGAGAGCGAGTGGACGCCGCACTTTCAGACGAATTTTTGTTGCCCACAGACTGGGAGATTCCCAGCAGAGGAGCCACACAGGTCGCCAGCGTGACTTTTTTGGCCGGCGCAGCTGTTTTGCCGGCGCGGAGTATATGGGA
>CAUYLG010047755.1:0-23917 GCA_963573385.1 Cacajao melanocephalus | reverse complement strand
CCCCCCCCCCCCACAAGACAGATAATATTAATAACAAGTCTTGGTGAGGATGATTTCTCATGTGGTACCACACTGGTACACGTGTGGGTTTGCCCCTTTATAGAAAGGTACCACAATTTTATTTACAGTCTACTATTAATGAACCTTTACACTGCCTTTTTCCACCCCCACTATACTATTGCATTAACTATATAAAGATCTTTGTGATGTTTATCAAATTATACACGCTACAATATGGACAAACATTGTTTTCAAGGTTCTTGTCCTATCGCTTGCATAGTGAAATTTCTTATAAAAGAGTGAAAATAAGCCAGTCACAAAAGATCACATATTGTTTGATTCTTTTATATGAAAGGTCCAGAAGATGTACATCCATTGACCAAAAAAAAAAAAAAAAAAAACAGATGAGCAGTTACCTTAGGAGCTGGTGGACTTGAGAGGAATTAGGGAGTAAATTTAAAAGGGAATGGAGTTAGCCGGGTGTGGTGGCTCACACCTGTAATCCCATCACTTTGGGAGGCTGAGGCGGGCAGATCACAAGGTCAGGAATTCAAGACCAGCCTGGCCAACATAGTGAAATCCCACCTCTACTAAAAATACAAAAAATGAGTTGGGCGTGGTGGTGCACACCTGTAGTCCCAACTACTCAGGAGGCTGAGGCAGGAGAATTGTTTGAAATGGGGAGGCGGAGGTTGCAGTGAGCTAAGATTGTACCACTGCACTCCAGCCTGGTGACAGTGTGAGGCTCCATCTCAGGGGAAAAAAAAAAAAAAAAGAGTACGGACTTTCTCCTGGGGGGGTTTGTAAAACTGTTTTTAAAATTGTGGTGATGGTGCATAGCTCTGTAAACATACTAAAAACCACTTTAAATGGGTGAACTGGGTAGTATATAAATTATGTTATCAATAAACCTTTTATGAAAAGATTTATTCAGAATAGCTAAGAATAATATTAACACCTTGTTCATCAGATGATCTGGAGGATTATGTCTTTTAAAAAGATTCAAATAATGGTTACCTCATTTTAAATAACTTTGCAATAATTTACTACTAAATTATTTTTAATTGAATAAGTTATATAGGGTTACAGTTAAAAACAATTTTTAACAGTACAAGTTCAGAGTTTATGTGGCTCACGCCTGTAATCCCAGTACTATGCGAGGCCGAGGTGGGCGGATCACTTGCAGACATGAGTTCAAGACTGGCCTGGCCAACATGGCGAAACCCTGTCTCTACTAAAAATACAAAAATTAGCCAGGTATGGTGGTGAAGTGGGTGTATCACTTGAGGTCAGGAGTTCAAGACCAACCTGGACAACATGGCAAAACCCCATCTCTACTATAAACACAAAAATTAGCCAGATGTGGTTGCACCTGTAGTAGCAGCTACTTGGGAGGCTGAGGAGGGAGAATTGCTTGAACCCAGGAGACGGAGGTTGCAGAGAGCACGCCACTGCACTCCAGCCTGGGTGACAGAGACTCTGTCTCAAAAAAAAGAAAAACAGGCCTCCCTCACTTCCAACCTTGTTGTTCATTTCCTCTACCCAGAGGCAACTACTATTTCCAATTTCTTACATATTCTTCCAGAGGTGTTCTAATGTGTACACACGTACACACACACACACACATACATACACACACAGTAACACTACCACCCATTCTCTTCTGCACCTTGTTGTTTTTGTTTAAAAAAAAAAATCTAATAGCTGTGGTGGCTCAGGGCTGTAATCCTGGCACTTTGGGAGGACAATGTGGGAAAATCATTTGAGGTCAAGAGTTCGAGACAAGCCTGGCTAACAAGGTGAAACCCTGCGTCTACTAACAATACATAAAATTAGCTGGGCACGGTGGCAGGCGCCTGTCATCCCAGCTACTCAGGAGGCTGAGACAGGAGAATCTCTTCAACCAGGAGGTGGAGGTTGCGGTGAGCCAAGAACGCACCACTGCACTCCAGTCTGGGTGACAGAGTGAGACTCCATCTTTAAAAAAAAAAAAAAAAAAATCCAATAGACTTCCCATGTGGTACCACATTGGTACATGTGTGGGTTTGCCCCTTTATAGAAAGGTACTACAATTTTATTTACAGTCTACTATTAATGAACCTTTACACTGCCTTTTTTTCCCTACTACACTACTACACTGACTATATAAACATCTTTGTGGTCTTAAGAATCTATCTTAACACAAATCTGTAGAAGTGACATTATAATAAATATACTTTTATAATCTAATAGCTATCACCAGGCTCCCCTGCAAAGAAATTGTCATCATTTATACTGTGCAAGAGTACTTGGTTTCTCATGCCCATGACAATGTAGTATATTATCCAACTCCTTCATCTTTGCCAACCTAATAGGTGAAAAACGCACTAACTTCATTAGTTTTGATTTGAATTTCTTTTATTATGAAGTTTTAATATTTCAAAAAAGATTCTACATTGTGTATTTTGTTTTCTGTATACTCTCTTCATATATTTTGCTGACTCTTTGCCTGTGGGTTTTTTACTTATTTATGGGGACTTTTTACTTATTTAGGAAATTGGTCATTTGTAAGTAGGGGAAATCTTTTCTCCCACTTTCAATTCTTACTGTTCATATTTTGTTGCCACACAAAAGCTCTTTATTCATACACAGTGAAACTTATCACTGTTTAAATTGATGGCTTGTGAATTCATTAACTTTGATTTATGAAGCTAGGCAGGAAGTTTCTATTCCATAGGGCTACCAAGCTCCTCCAACACCATATATCAAATAATCCACCTTATTTGAAATGCCCCCTCTATAATATACTAAATTCTCCTCATGCATATTTGACTCTATCCTGTTCCACTGCTCTGCCTATTCTTATATCTAGTAGGACTAGTCCTCACTCAGCTCTCCCCTGTCAATCTAATCTTCTTTTCCAATATTTTCCTATTTCTTCTATCTCAAATATTCAAGTCATCCTATTATCTTTTTTATTTTTTCCTGAGACAAGGTCTGACTCTGTTGCCAGGTGCCAGGCTGAAGTGCAATGGCGCGTCTCAACTCACTGCAACCTCCGCCTCCCGGGTTCAAGCAATTCTCCTGCCTCAGCTTCCTGCATAGCTGAAACTACAGGCACGAACCACCACACCCAACTAATTTTTGTATTTTTTAGTAGGGACGGGGTTTCACCATGTCTCTACTAAAAAAGGATGGTCTCAATCTTTGACCTTGTGATAGTCCACCTCAGCCTCCCAAAGTGCTGGGATTACAGGCATAAGCCACCACGCCTGGCTCCACCTATTATCTTATTATTTGAAGTTTTCTTCATAGCAGTCTTTCACATTTCTTATCAAGTTTATTCCCAGCTCTTTCATTCTTTTTGCAGCTCTTATAAAGGGTAGCCTAAAATTCCCTTAGACTTTCCATTTAGCCATTACGTGACATGTACTTATAAAATTTCTGATGTTACTTATGATATTAGATACAAACATCTGGTTAGGATAGAAATTCTATATAAGGCATATCAGCTGTATTTTCTAAATGCATAGACAAAGACACGAAAAGAAATGTATGAGAGGGCTGGGCACAGTGTCTCATGCCTGTAATCCCCGCAGTTTGGGAGGCTGAGGCAGGCGGATCACGAGGTCAGGAGTTCAAGATCAGCCTGGCCAACATGGTGAAACCCCGTCTCTACTAAAAATACAAAAATTAGCTCGGCCAGGCACGCCTGTAATCCCAGCTACTCGGGAAGCTGAAGCGGGTGAATCACTTGAACCCGGGAGACAGAGGTTGCAGTGAGTCAAGATTGAGCCACTGCACTCCAGCATGAGCAACAGAGTGAGACTCTGTCTCATTTAAAAAAAAAAAATGTATCAGAGTCCTGCAATTAGTTTTACTGAAAGAATGACATGTAAAATGTACAGCAAGCTTAAAGGGAGTCTATTATCATTACTCTCCATTAGAGAAGGAGATATGGCACTAACTTGTTACATCACTAATGGAGACTTTAACTTTTAAGGCTAATAAAGGAAGGGGTATTTCGTAAAAAACAAATACAGTAAATACACCAACAACTCCAAAATGTTTCATTCAAAACTTAAAAACATATACATATGCTTATATGCTTCATTCTTTTTTCAAGTAAGAATCCTTAAGAGAGATCAATGGCCACAATGGTTACTAAGTGGTCACTTTAAGTCTCAACCTTTGTGACTTCTAGTCTAGAGCTCATTTTAAGATAAATAGATAGAAGATAAAAGATTCTTTTACAGTTCATAAATGTAATGATTGGGTATTCACACTCATGTGTGAGATGTGCCTCTCTCATCCTTGTTACAACTTCAGCACATAGATAAAAACCTTTTATTCTTTAAAACCTTCTTTTAAAATAGCTTTTCTAATTAGATATAAGATTAAACAAGTTAGAAATAAATTATACACACATGTCTAAAGATAAAGCAAAAAAATAAGAACACCAAAAAACAAAACACAAATTTGTGGTCTAAAGATACACATTCATTGTGCTCTAAAGGAACATGTTTTTACCACAGATATCTTCCTGTCTATCTCACTTCCCTTTCCCTCTTCCTCCTCTGATTTATTCATTCCCTCATAACCTTGAGCTCACCTACCTGGCTCCCTAGGCTTTCCCCTGTCCCAGGGGATCATATTATCTATTCATTAAACTTATCCCTGTTTAAATCACAAATACATCTGATCAAGAAAGAGTACATGATAAATACATGAAATATTATCTACAAAAGAAATTAATGGACTTAAAGAAACTAAAAAATACACTCTCAAAGGTTTCATTTATCTGGATCACTTTACATAACACAGCAACTAATGTCAAATAGCAGTAAGAAAATTAAGAATAATTTTTCTTCTATGAGAAGCTGTCCATATAACCTCTCAAGTTGAAGCCTCTTTGTTTACAAAAATTGAGTAAATGGGTAGGGTGGGGTGGCTCACGCTTATAATGCCAGCACTTTGGGAGGCTGAGGCAGGCGAATCACAAGGTCAGGAGTTCAAGACCAGCCTGGCCAACATGGTGAAACCCTGTCTCTACTAAAACACAAAAATTAGCTGGGCATGGTGGCTTGTGTCTGTAATCTCAGCTACTCAGGAGGCTGAGGCAGGAGAACTGCTTGAACCGGGACCCGGGAGGTGGAGGTTGCAGTGAGCTGAGATTGTGCCACTGCATTCCAGCCTGTGCAACAGAGCAAGACTCCGCCTCAAAAAAAAAAAATGGCAAATGATCTAGAGATTAGTTCCCTTGTGTGTAGAATGATATGTGTTAAAAGGAAGATAGGGTTGGACCTAGATATTTTCAAGCAGTGGTTCCAACAGCACCAAGATTCCAAAGAGGGGCTTCAGGGGTGAGGTATAGAAGGGTGGACCACCCTTCCTCACAATTTCAGCTGCCTATATCTACTTCACATATCTTATTCTTAGAAAATAAAAATTATTTACTTCTTGAAAATGAGACACTGGCTGGGCACGGTGGCTCACGCTTGTAATTCCAGCACTTTGGGAGGCCAAGGCGGGTAGATCACCTGAGTCAGGAGTTCAAGACCAGCCTGGACAACATGGTGAAACTTCATCTCTACTAAAAACACAAAAATTAGCCGGACATGGTGGCAGGCGCCTATAATCTCAGCTACTCGGGAGGGTGAGGCAGGAGAATCTCTTAAAACTGGAAGAGGTTGCAATGAGCCGAGATCTTACCACTGCACTCCAGCCTGGGTGACACAGCAGGACTCCATCTCAAAAAAAAAACCAAGCTACATTTCCTAGGGCAGTGGTGGGGCAGTACAGCTATCATCTTAACTACTTTTACCTAAAACATTACTATAAAATGAGTAACTGTTGCCAGGGTTAAAAAATTTCTGAATTAGCCACAACACAGTTAGGAAGGAGTGGGGTGGACAGTGCAACCTACAAATTTACAAAGTGCTCCAATGTCTGAGGACATTTTTTTTAAAAGAAGCCACTCAGGATAGTTATCTTCAAAGTGTTGTAAACTAAGCTATCAAAAGCATTTATTTTAAAATGTGCATGTGGCACTGCAATAAGCAAAAATTGCTTTCTGGAAGGATAAAGACACTGACAATACAAATGCTTGGAGAGTAGTACAAGTAAAATGTGGGTGTTATACAATTTAAGTAAAGAACTCACTCATCCAATTAATAAAGCTTCATGAAGAATTTCAGGTGACATTTACTTCCAGAACTGAAGAGGTTAAAATTATCCTATATTAGTCTAAAAATTATGAGAAAAGACATCCTAGTTTTGTGATGATACTTTTCAGAACACTTAGCAGTTTCCATAATGCTTTAACTCACCGGCCAAGGCATGCTGTTCCTTTTGCTATTTTGTCCTATCACTTGCATAGTGAAATTTCTTGCAAAATAGTATACATTTATTGCTTCCATTTCTTTTCCCACCTTCAAGTCAATAACTCTTTAGCCCATGAAGTCTGGTTTCCCATCCTACCCCATTCCTTAAAATAACTTCATTTCAAATTGACTTTTTAAGACTTTTCTCTGAATCTTTTAGTACTGTTTACCATTCCCCAAATCCTGAAAGTACATTCTCTCTTCCTTGGGCTTCTGCATTGCTACATTTTCCTGGTCAGCCTAACGACCATGCCTTCAGATGTTAGTTTAGATTTCTGTGAATTTCTGTGGTAAGTCCTGCCTGATCAAAACCAAAAACTGGGTTAAGTATCCCTCCAATACATTCCCATCATATTGTGCCTTTGTATTTGCCCTCTCACAGCACTTACCATTCTTTCTGAATATGTCATCTTACTACTTATCTACCCAACTAAGCTGCAAATTATTTGAAGTTGGAATTATGTATTTATTCTCCAATGTTTCTTAGAATAGTGCCATGTGTTCAATGAACAGAAGGTTCTCCATCATCAATTACAAGTACAAAACAAACACACTGTAAATCTCAAATCTTGATTTTGAATTCTAGTTGAGACTATTAGACAATACCAAAAACAGTGAGAAGGTTATAATGAATATTTGTAAGCAGCTAGCTTCAGTACTCAACTGAGAGTTAAGATTAAAATTAAGAAGGAACTGGCTACGATACAGCAGGAGAAAAAACACCAAGAAGTAAGGAAACCTTGTATAACCTGGGACAAATTATTTTGGTCTCAGTATTACCTCACGGAAACATTTAAACTATAAGCACTATATAATGTCAACTGGCAAAGAGAATCTGTTAAAGACAATAAAATAGTCAAAACATGAATTTAATATGTTTTAACAGTAGTACTGATTTTTAATTGTGATTTAAGGTAAGAGAAATAATACAATTCTCAGGCTGGAAGGAAATTAAAAGAATATCTTATTCAACTCACCAGAAAGAAAAAGAAACCGCTGGGCACAGTGGCTCACGCCTGTAATCCCAGCATTTTGGGAGGCCAAGGTGGGTGGATCACCTGAGGTCAGGATTCAAGACAAGCCTGGCCAACATGGTGAAACCCCTGTCTCTACTAAAAATACAAAAATTAGCCAGGCATGGTGGCAGGCATCTGTAATCCCAGCTACTTGGGAAGCTGAAACAGAACAATCCCTTGAATTCGAGAAGCAGAGGTTGCAGTGAGCCAAGACTGCGCCATTGCACTCCAGCCTGGGCAACAAGAGCGAAACTCTGTCTTGGGGTAAAAAAGAAAAGAAGGGCAGGGTGGCGGGGGGCAGGGAGGGGACAGGAGGGGAAGCTGGAGGAGCACAGTGGCTCACACCTATAATGCCAGCACTTTCAGAGGCCAGGTGGGTGGACTGCTTCAGCCCAGAGAAGTATAGACTAGCCTGGGCAGCACAGTGAAATCCTATCTCTACAAAAAAAGCAGAAAAATCAGCCAGACATGGTGGCATGTGCCTGTGGTCCCAGCTACTTGGGAGGCTGAGGCGGAAGGATCGCTCGAGCCCAGGAGTTTGAGGCTGCAGTAATCACACCACTGCACTCCAGCCTGGACAACAGAGCAAGACTGTCTCAAAAGAAAGAAAAATCCAGTGAAATTAAACTCCCCCTAAATTTCATGTTAGAGTTATGATCAGAACTTGAGAATTTAAAAATTCAGTATACCACTTTACCTACTAAATAACTGATCACTCTATTTAAGATTTCTTTTAAAACTTTTCTCATCATTTGTATGTGAACAAATTAACTCCCCACAAATGGACCCTAGAGATACACATTTACAACTCTAAGATAAACAACAGAAATCTTTCAATATAAATATAATATTAGCCAGGCTTGATGGTGCACGTCTACAGTTCCAGCTACTTGGGAGGCTGAAGGAGGAGGATCACTTGAGCCCAAGAGTTTGATGGATGCTGTAGTACACTATGACTGTGCCTGTGAATAGCATAACACTCCAGCCTGGGTGCCACAGTGAGATCCCATCAATCAATCATTAAAATAATGGTGTCAAAGACTTGGTATATAGTAATTATTGGAAAGAGCTGCTTAACTATTAAAGCAGAGGATATGAACAAGATGGTTATAATTACCATACAATCGTTTCTTAGATATCTTAAGACTTTTTTTTTTTTTTGAGACAGAGTCTCACTGTGTCACCCAGACTGGAGTGCAGTGACGTGATCTTGGCTCACTGCAACCTCCACCTCCTGGGTTCAAACGATTCTCCTGCTTCAGCCTCCCAAGTAGCTGGGACTACAGGCATCCGCCATCACGCCTGACTAATCTTTTTTTATTTTTAGTAGAGATGAGTTTTCACTAGTTGGCCAGGCTGGTCTTGAACTCCTGACCTAGTGATCTGCCCACCTTGGCCTCCCAAAGTGCTGGGATTACAGGCATGAGCCACTGTGCCCAGCCTTAAGACATCTTAAGACTAAACTTCCTTAGTAAACACTTGAATAAATCATCAAGTAAGTAAATCATCTCAGTTCAATAAATTTTATTTTATATTTTGAGATGGACTGACTCTCTGTCGCCCAGGCTGGAGTGAAGTGGCACGATGTCAGCTCACTGCAATCTCTGCCTTCCAGGCTCAAGCAATTCTCATGTCTCAACCTCCCAAGCAGCATCCCAAGCAGCATTACACCCAGCAAATTTTTTTAAACATTTTTAGTTGAGACAGGTTTTCACCATGTTGGCCAAAATGGTCTCAAACTCCTGGCCTCAAGTGACCCACCCACCTTGGCCTCCCAAAGTACTGGGATTATAGGCATGAGCCACTGAGCATAGCTTCAGTTTAATAAATTTTTAGGAAGGATATCTGTACTTAAGGGATTAACATCAGTTTTTTGGTTCTCTTCCTATATCACTGGTTCTGCTCCAACTCTGTCCCCACATGCCACATTTAAGAATCTCCATCTGAATGGATTTGTCTAAGTGAAAATCTTATGTTATGAAGAATTCTAAGAGTTCCCCAGCAAATAGTATTAAAGATATTTTATAAGTGCTTCTGGATATTTAAAAAAACATTTAAAGTTTAAATCTATTTTAATTTGGATGAGAAACAATTCTATTCACTGCCTACCTATTACACAATTATCCCCATGGTGATAAAATAAACTACAGAAAGATTTATACCTATACTGACAACTTGGACAAGTTGCTGCTTTAAAAAAACAAACGGGGGTTGGAGGTTGGAGGAACCAAGCTCTTATTCTTTTTCTTCCTTTCACCATTTTGAATATATTGATAGGTTATAGCTTACAAGTTACTATTCCCAGACCCACAGATTTTCCTTTGTTTAAATAATGGACGTTGATTTACCCTCTGAAATACAAAGTCAGCACTAGCTTCAAACTACCAGATACTCACCGAGTTAGGGTAGTTCAAGTAGCAGATCTGACAAGGCATATCCTGTGCTGATGACCTTGTATTCATCTGGCGTGTTCGAGATTTTTTACTTGGATTAATTACATGACACTCAGCAAAGAGCTTCTCCAGGTTTCCATCAAAGTACCTGCATTATTTAAACAGAAAGGGTAAGTAAGAGTCGAGCAATTGCACACTGTTAGAGCTCTCCAAAAAACCTGATTTTCTATAGGGAAAAGCAAGAAGCTGAATTTAAATAAAACAAGATAACCTTTTTACTCAGAGGAAATAAAAGCTATATGGTACAAATTATAGCAAATAAAGGTGTGTGTGTGTATATATATATGCATATATATATTGCAAGCAGAAAAAACTCAGTCCTCTCATATATATGAGTATATATATATATGTATACATATAATGAGTAAAGACTGGGTTTTTGCAGCCTTTTTTTTTTTTTTTTTAAACTTTGTTTTTAAATAATTGAATCCTGGGAGGTTAAACTATTAGTATTTTAACAGTACTACAACTAAAACTTAAGGATTAAAGTAAGTTGTACAGTTGCTAGGAATACCTATGAAGAGTAATATTTTACATGGCTAGGTTATATTTTATACAAATGAATTCATTTTATTAATAATTTTAATTAAAGCAACTTAAACATATTAGCTTTAGTAAAGCATTTATCTTACCCCTCAAATCATCTTAAAAATGAAATTATTATTTTCATTCTATGTAACAGACTTGCTTTCTAAACATGCTTTTGAAATATTTTTAATTTACTGAGAAAGAAGGAATAAAACAAGTATATCTTCAAACATTTTGTATCAAATAAATTACACCTTTGCTTTTCATAAAATATGTATCTAAATATAGAGTAGTTCAACATCCAAGATATCAAGCGTATAATATGCCAAATACTATCCAGAGTTTTAACTAAATAGCAAACCTCTTAACAGAGGACAGTAGTGAGAAGCAGACCTCAAGAAGGGTGGGGGGAAAGAAGATAGTAGTACTTAGCACAATGTTTTCCATGAATTCAGATGACATGTGGTCCCTGGCCTCCTGAAATAGCTTACTATTCTAAAGGGAAAAGCAATAGATTCTATAAAATCAATATAACCAGCAAAAACATTAATGCACAATCTGGTCAATTACTTTTCGGCTTGTAAGTCCAGGTTTCAATAACTGTAATACTCTTTATATACAAACAGGAGATTTTCAATTTTAAAAGTAATCAACATTCAGAAGAAATTTCCAATATTTGTAATGAAGGTCTTGTTTAGGCTTTATGTCAAAGGCTACTATATCTTACTGTGCCTCCAGAAAAATCATTCAGATGAGAACAAACCATATCACTTCTGTCAAGACTAATAAATATCTTTATAAATACTTTGACAATAACATATTTCAATGAAATAATCATATTATCAACTGAAATGCAAACACATTATAAAAAGGACTGTCAGAAAGTTAAAGTTATCAGGAACTCATACAAATACAAAGTTAATGTCTCTGATGATTCAGATAATGAGAATATATCTACAGCAGAAAATCAAATGCTTTCCTACAAATTCTATCTCTGAGAAAACACAGACCAGGCAAGGTGGCTTATGCCTGTAATCTCGGCACTTTGGGAGGCCAAAGCAGGTGTATCACTTGAGGTCAGGAGTTCAAGACCAGCCTGGCCAACACTGTGCGTGGTGATGGGTGCCTGTAATCCCAGCTACTCGGAAGGCTGAGGCATGAGAACCACTTGAAATCAGGAGGCAAGGTTGCAGTGAGCCAAGATGGTGTCACTGCGCTCCAGCCTGGACGACAGAGCGAGACTCTCAAATTAAAAAACAAAAACAAAAAAACCCAAGTTTTACCTGAAAAATTCAAAGCATAAGAGACTAACACTAAATATAAATTCATAAACTAGCTAAACACCTTGTTTTATAAATGCTCACAAGACAAGACAAACTTCTGTAATCCAAAATCTGACAACATGGAACTAATGACTCTCATTCTTTGGTTAACATTCTAGACAGCATTCCATGCATATATAGCCACACAGACATGTGTCCATAACTTCATGTAAATAACACCCTAGTCCAGATTTATAACCTGCTTTCTTCACTGGACAATATTTAACAGATATCTTTGTCATTAAATGTACGCATTTTTCATTTTTGCACAATATTCCACTGTAGTTATTTACTATAATATACCTAACCAACATTATTTTCGGAAGGACATTTACATGTGCCACATATAAGCAATCCTAGATTACAATCTTGGCCCATCAGATGGGAAAAAATATCTAGACTTAACTTTTATTTATTAGTGAAGGTGAACACTTATTCCTTATTAAATTCAGTGTGTAAAGAGGAAGAGTAAACCTTTGTTTCATGGGTTGCTTTCTTTCCCCAATTTCTTTCTCGTCTTTGAACCTTCTTTAATGGCGTTTAATTACCACTTTACAATTCTTATGTAGGCAC
The DNA here is from genome assembly GCA_963573385.1 of Cacajao melanocephalus. NCBI lineage: Eukaryota > Metazoa > Chordata > Mammalia > Primates > Pitheciidae > Cacajao > Cacajao melanocephalus. The sequence goes on along the minus strand of CAUYLG010047755.1, from coordinate 11,663 downwards.
ATTTATCATGCTACCCCACTGTGATTTCTGCAGTTCATACCATACTTTAAAAGACCTCTACATCCAAAGATTTTTTAATGAATATTCATTAATGATTTAATCTCACCTTTAAATTGTTTCCATCAAAACTGTTGATTCACTCGGAATTTATTTTTGCATAATGAGTAAAGCTGGGATTCCATTTCATTTCAATCCAAAAATCTGATCATTTATTGAGGGGTGTTTCATATATTGGAAACAGTTTCCCACCTTTAGGTTTCAGCTTACCCCAGACTGCCTCAAATAAGTCATCACTGACAGCTTCCTCATTCCCACCTCTATTAGGTAAGTTTCCCTTGAATTACATCCTGTCATTACTCTGTAGTCCTTTGCAGCACTTAGAACATTACTAACTGTAATTACTCTTTATGTTTGCTCTGCTAGAATGTAAACCCCATGAGTACTACTGTATTATTCCTGGAGCTCTAATGTCTACAGCCATGTTATAAGAACTTAGTTTCTTCTTAAACAGTAACTCACTACCTCTCTCCACGGATCTGTTTGCCATATACCAAAATTTCATATTTAGACAAGTTTATTTCTGGACTCTCCCTTCTAGTCCACTAATTTGCCTGCTCTTGTAGTTGTTGATAAATTCTCAATTATTTGACAAAGATCCTTTTATCATTCTTCTCTTACAGAATTTTCTCTGCTATTCTTTCATATTTGTTTCTTCAAGTTAATTAAGTATCACTGTTTACTTTTCAAGTAAATATAATCGTTGTTTTTTTTTTTTTAAATCCTGTTGGAACTTTTACTACAACTATATCAAGAGTAAACTGACTGAAAGAATGGACTCTATAACATTGTCTTCCTAGCCAAGAACAAAGTATCTTTCAGTTTACTTAACTCCGATTCCTATTCAGTTTTTCAATAGTTTTATAACTTTTTTTCACTATGTGGATCTTGCACATCTTTCAGTAACTTTATTCTCAGGTATTTTAAGTTCTTTTACTGTCAATCTGAATTCCTCTGCTTTAGATAGCATGTACTGGTGTTTGTAGCATTTTTTTAAATAGCGTATATTGAAGTTTATAGCTTTAAAAAAAAAAATAGAGTTAGGGTCTCATTATGTTGCCCAGGCTGGTGCGCAGCAGCTTTTCACAGGTGCAATAATAGCATAATACAGCCTTGAACTCTTGGGCTCAAGGGATACCCCTGCCTCAGCTTCTTGAGTACCTGGGACTATAGGTGCACACAACTACACGTGGCTTGGAGCTTATAGCTTATTGATTTGTTCTAGAAGCCACCAAATGAACTTTCAAATACTGCTAAATATCTGAAATAAAATATGAGTGAGAAGCTAAGAATCCACTCATATTCTTGGGGGCAGTAGGCCTAGAAATCTTTTTCTTTTATCAAAAAGTTTCATGTATTTGTTCTGATCTGTATTTATTATATGGTCCGTTTACCCCGACTCCACAAGGATTATTTGGAAATTGCTAAAATCTAATTTAGTTTTACTAGGAATTGCCTATGTAATTAATACGTAAATGCATTTCTTAATTTATGAATCTTAAATAATGCATCAATCATCCCTATGATTTTGGTTGGAAGTTCCTAAAGCTCTTCCCAGTTCATTATAATTTTATATAATTTTTTCCACTAATTACATTGTTTTTATATTATGTAGCCTTTCTTTCAAGAGTGATAACTGCTTTTTGTTTCATAAACTTGATCACTTCCAATTACTTAGACATAATTCTAATGTTTAAATGTATTCAAATGCTTACTTTGGCCAAAATCCTTTCCCTCCTCAGTATTCATATAGAGACAGTGTTCTATTTTCTTGTTACCTGTTGTTACTGAGGAATCCTGTGGCCAAAATAATTTTCTGATTTTATTCTTTATTCTGAAACTTTAGTGGTTCCACTAGGCTTTACTCTAAGCATTTAACCTTCTCTTTTGAAACGTCATCTGAATATTAATTACCTCAAGATCCTTTAGTTGTTAAGTGTGTGCTTTATCTGCATCCAGTCTCTTAATTTGTCCTCCATGTCTACCATTTGCTACTTACTTCTTTGTCCTTTTCCTGTCTTCCAGACCTATTTTCTGTAATACCTGCTCTATTTCTTCCTGCTATCAATGTGGTTTCAAATTCTACAAGACCATTATTTATCCTTTTGTTTTTTTTGTCAGTTTCCTTTTCACCTTGTTATCAGTTTACCTGTGATCCCTCATCTCAGAGTCTATGTTCAATTTCCTTAAAGCTGATTTCTTCAAATTATGATTGTTTTATTTAATACTATTATGCCTGGATCATAGTCCAGGCATAGTAGAATAGGCTGGATTCTTACTACCCACACTGTCTACCTGGGTACTATCCGGAAATTCCAGTTTGCTGACTTCTATGTAAATCATTGCTTCTGAAAATCAGACCAAAATAAAAAGGAACTGACTCATTGTGAAGCACTGCAGTTGAGGCATCTTGTTTAATGAGTTCACCAAATACTACTCTGCTTCACTGACTTAAAACAACTGCAAAGTTTAACCTAGGACTTTGCTTCTTCCCTTCCCTGCAACCCTGTCCATCCTTTTCAGGAAATCGTATTGATCAAAATAAAAACAAAGTAGCAGTGTGATTTCTCCTTCAGTCCAGCCTTTCCCTAGTGAAGAAAGGGCAAAAGCAGGGTATCGCCTACTCCCATGGCCTATATTTCTCTGCACTAAATATACTTTCTTTTTCTTTTTCTTTTTCTTTTTTTGGAGACAGAGTCTTGCTGTGTTGCCAGGTGCCAGGCTGGAGTGCAGTAGTGTGATCTCGACTCACTGCAACCTCCACCTCCCAGGTTCAAGCAATTCTCCTGCCTCAGCCTCCCGAGTAGCTGGGACTTACAGGCGTGCGCCACCACGCCTAGCTAATTTTTGTATTTTTTAGTAAAGACGGGGTTTCACCATGGTCTTGATCTCTTGACCTCGTGATCCGCCCACCTCAGCCTCCCAAAGTGCTGGGATTACAGGCATGAGCCGCCCAGCCCACACTAAGATTTTCATATAGATAATTCTATGTCAATTAGAAAACATCATTAGATTTAAGTAGTTTCTGAGTGGACTATAAATTCTCTTCTCTCCAGGATTCTTTCTGCACATTGAGCATATTTACAGAAATACAGTTGATCAAGCTGACACTCGGACAACTTTCCAGAATATTTGGATCTTAATTTTTCATTTTACTTGCCTGCTATAGAGAAACATACCAAATAATATGAATTAAATTTCAAGGTAGGAAAGTTACAGCCTAAGAGCTCTTATGTCTGGTTAAGAAGAGAGGAAATAGAACTAGTAGGGATCACCATTGCCTAATGTTTCTTTTTGAATCCTGAGTGACTGTGGCATCACTGTTTGCCATTCTAATAGTTAATTTTATCTTAAAAGCTACTAAATCTTCATACTTCATAAAGACCAACCATTATTGGAGAAATACTAATTCTCATAATAGCACAATAGAATCAGAAAAGCAAAATGTTAAACCAACTTAAAAGATATACAGTAGGCTTTTCTATGCTGTATTCTGTGGTTTTTTGTTTTTGTTTTGGAGACAAAGTCTCTCTGTCACCCACGCTGGAGTGTAATGGTATCATCTTGGCTCACTGCAACTTCCACCTCCCAGGTTCAAACGTTTCTTGTTCCTCAGCCTCTGGAGTAGCAGGGATTACAGATGTGTGGCACCACACCTGGCTAATTATTTTGTGTTTTTGTGTTTTTAGTAGAGATGAGGTTTCACCATATTGGCCAGGCTGGTCTCAAACTCCTGGGCTCAAGTGATTTGCCCACCTCAGCCTCCCAAAAAGCTCGGATTACAGGTGTGAGCTACCACGCCCAGCCTCTACATTTATTCTCAAACTATCAGAGCTCAATCCTCCTGTCCAGTCTTTAATGCTCCCATTATACATCTGCAAGTCAACTAGCTATTGCTATAAACCTGAGAGGGAGTAAAAATAAACACACATATGAAAACTTATTTAAAAACACATTATACATTATATGTATCCATGTATGAAAATGTATATACACATAATGTTTACTTCTAAATGACCAAAACATTTTTAACACTCACATGTGGCAGTGTATGAGTATCAGACTGCAATTTCAAAATGCTACAAAAGTCACAATTATTCTATACCTTGTAGTTCTGACAAAGAACAAAAATCCATGATGCCAAAACCCTTCCAAGAACTGCCATTTCAACTCCTCCCCAACCCACATTAACCTGTTAATGATGTAGCTTTTTCTACTATTAGAAAATGTACATTTAAGGGAAAATATCAAAGGAGCAAAGGAATATCTTAAATTCATTTAACTCATATAAATAAGAACTGCTGTCACATTTATAAAAAGCAAAAGTAACACAAAGTATAAAAATGGCCATCTTAAAACAGCAATATGGAATAGTAAGTCATAAAAAATACTAAAATAAATAGTTCTTTCTCTTTTGGGGAATAGGATCAGAACTGAGGGTTTGGAGCACTATTTTTCATTTATAACTCTTGGGAAACTATTGGACTTTAAAAAAATCATGATTGTGTTACTTTGATAAAAAATTACATTTAAAAGGGTTCCTGAGGCAGAATATAAGTTTTCAAACAAATTAAAACTTATTACTGTATTCTTTGTGCTTTTTAAAGATATTCTTTGTGTTTTTAAAAGATATTCTTTCAAAAGAATGTAAGATGACTGGCATACCTACGTAACTCTACTGAGTAAGTTCAGAATTCCAAAGAACCATAACCGATTAAAGGGGTTAAGGATAGAAAAACTTTTTTGAGATGGAGTCTCACTGTCCTCCAAGTTGGAGTGCAATGGTGCAATCTCGGCTCACTGCAACCTCCACCTCTCAGGTTCAAGCAACTCTCCTGCCTCAGCCTCTAGAGTAGCTGGGACTACAGGCACCCACCACCACGCCTGGCTAATTGTATTTTTAGTAGAGACAAGGTTTCACTATGTTGGCCAGGCTGATCTCGAACTTCTGACCTCATGGATCCGTGCCCCCCTCAACCTCCCATAGTGCTGGGATTACAGGCGTGAGCCACTATGCCTGGCCAGAAAACCCTTTTTCCTAAGGAAAACTTTTAGCCATCATTAAAAAAATGTAGTAAAATAAAATGCGAACTTGCACAAGTCTATAACAGCTTGCTTTAAAAGGTTTAGGTTTCGTAGAAGATAAAAAAAAAATTAAAAATTAAAAAATAAAAGGTTTAGGTTTCTTATGCTAATCTTTTTTTAAAAAGTGTATTCTATGCAGTTTTTAAAGCTAAATAAGCATACTGCTCATATATTTTTAAGAAAAAGTAGAATACTTTGAGGCTACAAGATTTTTCTTATTAGCCTAATAAAAAAGCATTATAATAAAATAAAACCTAAAAAAATAGTATTGTAATAAAATCTCCTGAATCTGCTTACTGCTAAGCAAAAGAATGCTTGACAGAGCTGCTACTAATTAATACTACTTCTGGCCGGGCGTGGTGGCTCACGCCTGTAATCCAAGCACTTTGGAGGCCAAGGCGGGCGGATCACCTGAGGTCGGGAGTTCAAGACCAGCCTGACCAACATGGTGAAACCCCGTCTTAAAAAAAATAAATAAATAAAAATAAACTAAATTTAAAAATACTACTTCCAAGTGGCCTCACAAAAATCCTATTGCATACTTCATCCTTTTCAGTTCTGAACCAAGATAAAGGCAGGTGGATTAAGGAACTAACCACAGTGAAAGAGATGTTAAGATAACTCTTTCTAGGCTCAAATTCACAAAATCATAACAGAAACATAATAAATTTTGCCATCTTCCAAAAAGGATCCAATACTCATTGACTACAGAAAAACCTAAATACACAAAAGCCAAGTGAATAGTAAACTGACCTCTTACTTCCCCCTCATCCAGCTTAAACGATAAAAAATTTTGCTAATCAAAAAGCTTTTTAAAATAATAACATTTTATTGCTCCTCATATGAGTTTTCAAGGTAGATGTAAACTATGGTGGTAAGTAAAATTTCAAAAGAAAAAAAGGCTATGTCCAGTAGCTCACTGCCTGCCCAGCACTGTGGAAAGCCAAGCTGGGAGGATTGCCTGAGCCAAGAAGTTCAGAACTAGCCTGAACAATATAGCAAGACCCTATCTATCCCTATTAGAAACAAAATTTTAAAAATAAAAACTACAGAGGGACACTTACAAAAGAATCTAATGACTATTCTTTTTCTAACACAGAATGGAGAAAATCTCTATAATAGAGGCTTTAGAAGACACAGATGCTGATTTTCACAGGGTGTTCCGGCCACCCTTACAAACACGTATCATCTTTGCTGGTGGCTGTCTACGACTTCTGGCTTGATTACGATTATTTCAATTTTACCAAGTTCATCAAACACATGAATTTGTAATCAGAGGTCCTTGGAACTTCAACAACTATGCAGAATCCAAAATGTTACAACTTATTTACAAATGTTCTCTGCCCCCAACCCACCCCCGCAACCCCAATGCCCACTCCCAGGAGAAGGTTCAAGATTGTATCACTTTTTCAAAAGAGACTGTGGTCCCCAAACAACAAGAACCATTATTTTTTAAAAACCATTTTTACTTCAAAAAACAAAAACAAGAAACAAAGACAGTGGCTTTTTCCAAATATATGCATTAAAGGAAGTCTATACCCTCTGCTTAATAGTCTTTTGCTCCTGCTACATATTTTTATCTAGAAAATAAAACACACCACTTGTGATTCATGTAATAGTGGATCTGATTCCAACTGAAGAGTATTGTTTCTTCAAGTACATCAAAAGAAGTGTCATTTTATTGTTTTGATAATGATATTTTCCAATATATTTAATGGAAGTCCTCAGGTTGTAAAAGTTGAAAGCCTATCAATCAAACAAGTATGTTTAAAATCTAGCTATGTTAAAACAACAAATTATCGATCAAAACACAAGGTAATACATAATTAAATTCAATTTTACACAGTTCCCTCACATATTCAGCAACTCTATGTAGGAATTATGCTAGTTAGTTGTATGTCCATTCTTTTGAAGGAAAGAGATGAACACCTATATGACATGCTACTTAACATGCAAGAGGCGGGAGGAGCATTCTAGAGAAGTATAGAAAACAGTAACTAACTTCAAGAAATTGAAACAAGTTGGTAAATGTGGTAAGAATTGAGAGAATAAGAAGATAAAGGAGGCATCATAAAAGTTATTTGAAGATGACATCTAAGAGCACAACCCCAGAATGAAGTATTATTGATACGCTCTGATTTTGTACAAAGCTACAGCTCTTAAAATTGAGGCCTCAATAGTAGAGGGCATCCCAAGGAATATACAGTTATAAGCATAGACATACAGAATGGAGTCAATGTACACAAGGTTTTCAATCCCGGGGAGAATAGCATTGATATGGCAGAAACCACAAAGGTAGCAGAGGTTGGTCAAATAAGTTAACATTAAGTTAAATTTAGGATAGATCTGCTATACAAGAGCCTAGGAGAGCAGTGAGAAAAGCTGTTTAGGCAAAATGATAGATATACTTGTAGGTACAAAGGAACTATTAATCCTACATGTCCAGAAAACAAGCTGGACCTTCCCTTTAAGATTGCTCCTGGCGGAGAGATCCAAGATGGCCGATTAACAACAGCTCAAGATTGTAGCTCCCAGTGAAAGCGCAGAGAGCGAGTGGACGCCGCAATTTCAGACGAATTTCTGTTGCCCACAAACTGGAAGATTCCCAGCAGAGGAGCCACACGTGTCGCCAGCACAACTCTTTTGGCTGGCGTGGCTGTTTTGCCGGCGCCCCGACGCGGCGCGGCGCTTCTCAGTGCAGAACATACGCGACTGGGTGCCCTTTGAGTTGGGCTCGCTGGTCCCATCCCCACAAGGAGAACAGCAATTGGAAGCGCTGAGGACTGAGAGTTTCACAGTAAGCACAGCTGAACCCAGGAAGGCCTAGCTCTGTGGGGAAGGGGCATCCGCCAAAGGAAAACTAAGAAACAGAAAAAATTTCATCACCAACAAGCCAGACGCCCACTCAGACCCAATCTGAAAGTCGGCAATTACAAAGATGACAGGTGGATAAATCCACAAAAATGGGAAGAAACCAGTGCAAAAAGGCTGAGAACACCTGAAATCAGAATGTCTCTCCTACAGGGGATCGCAGCTCCTCATCAGCAAGAGAACAAGGCATGACGGAGAATGAGTGAGATGAACTGAAAGAATCAGGCTTCAGAAAGTGGATAATAAGAAACTTCTGTAAGCTAAAAGAACATGTACTAACCCAATGCAAAGAAACTAAGAACTTTGAAAGAAGATTTAACAAAATGTTAATGAGAATGGACAACTTAGAGAGGAATATAAATGAATTGATGGAGCTGAAAAACACAACACGAGAACTTCGCAAAGCATGCACTAGTTTCAACAGCCGAATTGACCAAGCAGAAGAAAGGATATCAGAGGCCAAAGATCAACTCAATGAAATAAAATGAGAAGGCAAGATTAGAGAAAAAAGGGTAAAAAGGAATGAATGAAGTCTCCAAGAAATATGGGACTATGTGAAAAGATCTAATCTACGTTTGATAGGTGTACCTGAATGTGACGAAGAGAATGAATCCAAGCTGGAAAATACTCTTCAGGATATTGTCCAGGAAAACTTCCCCAACCTAGTGAGGCAGGCCAATATTCAAGTCCAGGAAATACAGAGAATACCACAGAGATATTCCTCAAGAAGAGCAACCCCAAGGCACATCATAGTCAGATTCACCAGGGTTGAAATGAAGGAGAAAATGCTAAGGGCAGCCAGACAGAAAGGTCGGGTTACCCACAAAGGGAAGTCCATCAGACTCACAACAGATCTCTCAGCAGAAACCCTACAAGCCAGAAGAGAGTGGGGGCCAACATTCAACATCCTTAAAGAAAAGAACTTTCAACCCAGAATTTCACATCCAGCCAAACTAAGCTTCATCAGTGAAAGAAAAATAAAATTTTTTGAGAACAAGCAAGAACTCAAAGATTTCATCACCACTAGGCCTGCTTTACAAGAGCTTCTCAAAGAAGCACTACACATAGAAAGGAACGACCAGTATCAGCCATTCCAAAAACATACCAAAAAGTAAAGAACATCACCATAATGAAGAATCTACATCAACTAATGGGCAAAACAGCCAGCTAGCATTAAATGGCAGTATCAAACTCACATATATCAATATTAATCCTAAATTTAAATGGACTAAATACCCCAATCGAAAGACACGGACAGGCAAATTGGATAAAAAGCTAAAATCCATCAGTATGCTACATGGTAGCCAAGGATCTCCATTTAGTAATCTATTCAGATAACATTTTATTTTTTTGAGGCAGGGTCTTACTCCATCACCCTACATTGGAATGCAGTGGTGTGATCATGGGTCACTGTTAGCCTTGAACTCCCAGGCTCAAACGAGCCTCCTGCCTCAGCCTCCTGAGTATCTGAGACTATATAAGCACATGCTTGGCTAATTTCATAATGTCTTATAAAGACAGGGTCTCACCATCTTGCTCAGGCTAGTCTTGAACTCCTGGCCGTAAGCTATCCTCCTGCCTCTGCCTCCCAAAGGGCTGGGATTACAGGCATGAGCCACTGCTTCCAACTCAGATAGACCTTAACCTTATTTGCATGAGTATATAAAATGGAAAAGTAAACTTTTGAACTTATACTTTTAATGTAAATGTATACTTCAATGTGTTTTACTGTAGTATAACATCCATTAGTTGATATTCTAATGAGGTGAGGTGTTTTGATCTGGAATATATTCTGGTTAGAACCACAGTATCTCAGTATCTTAGAGCTGGAATTAAATTTAAACATCTCAACATCATTTCAATTTTTGTATCCTACCAACATATCACCCATCTTCTGCTAGACCAGATCTGATGTGGTGGCAACCATTGTCTGCCAAGACCATCTCCTCCTTTGAATAGCCAGACACTCAGAAAGTCCTGGTCAGAATTAAGTATATCAGTTTCAGACCCAGACAGCTTAAGATTAGATCAAGCATGTCCAATTTATGGCTTGTGGCTGCATGCAGCCAAGGATGACTTTGAATGTAGCCCAGCAAAAATTCATAAACTTTCTTAAAACATTATGAGATTTTGTTTTGTGATTTTATTTTTTAGCTCATCAGCCATTCTTAATGTATCTTATGTGTGGCCCATGACAATTCTTCTTTAAGTGTGGCCCAGAAAAGCCAAAAGATTAAATACCTCTGGTTTAGATCCTTCCTACCAGTTACTATTCTGAGACCTTCAGCAATTTACTTAACTCCTCTAAACCTTTGTTTTTGTCTATTTAACACAGAAATAGACATATAACTTCATTCCTGGAAGGGGATTGCAAGAATTAAGACTTTTTTTTTTTTCTTAATCTTAGAGATGGTAACTTGCTACAATGGTCAGGATGGCCTTGAATTCCTGGGCTCAAGTGATCCTCCCACCTGAGCCTACCAAGTGGCTGGGACTGTAGACACACACCACTGAACCAGCTATAAAAATGAAGACCTAAATCACATCAAATGCTTATTTCAGTATCCTGTGCACACAGGATTATTAACATGATTTTACACACTGGTCCTAAACTACCACAGTTTAGCCAGAAATCATGTTCATTGTATTTACATAAGGCCTCATTTCAGTATTTTCTTGGCATCTCAGGATTTTGCAGCCCACATGGTGCTAGATATGGGAAGATCAGTGAAAGAAGAGCTACTCTTACACAGACCTTAATGTATAATCTAGAATTCATTTTTGAAGAGGAAAGTCTCTGAAAGCTTGGTTTTCCTAAGGGGTACAAATCTCTTATATTTGATGGAAGACCAACAACAACAAAAATGTGATTAATTGAAGTCCTCTTAGTTGGAGGCCAATTAATGCAGGTTTTGCTATATAATTGGCCTTTCCCTCAATTACTGCAAATTAGTAAATTTTACTGTACATTTGTTCCTGTCAAGGTGAATTAATAATTTAGGTGTGACATTAAATAAATAGCAGACATTGATTTATATGTGTCATCTCTAAAAACATCCATTTTCCTGGCAATCCCCTGACAGTGGCAAATGAGAGCAGCAGGCAGTGGGTTCAGGAGGAGATTTTGCTTCACTTGTGTATACCACCCAGGACAAAAAAAATGTGGAAAGCTTCCTCCTCAGAAAATCAAGTGGATTGAGGGAGGATCCAAGATGGCTGAATAGGAACAGCTCCAGAGGGCAGTTCCCAGAAAGAACAACACAGAGGGTAAGAGCTGACCACATTCCCAAACATGTTTTCACTGCCCACAGACCAGGAGATTCCCGGGCTGAAAAGCATCACGAGTTTCCAGCATGGCCAGTGCCGTGGGTGAGCACATAGAAACTCACACAAATCTGGGTGGCCATTTCAACTGGCACCTGGAATGCCTGGGAGAGAGATCCACCCATTCAACTGAAAGGGAGGGGACTGAGACAGGGAGCCAGTGATGTGGCTCGGCAAGTACCACCCCCACAAAACAAGCAATCTGAAATGCTCTGGATTGAGAGTTGTGCAACAAGAGCAACTGGACCTGGATGGTCCAAATGAGAGGAAAGGCATCTGCCACTACTGAGGCAGTCCACCACTACCAAGGCAGTTCACACAGCAGC
>CAUYLG010047754.1:0-53056 GCA_963573385.1 Cacajao melanocephalus | reverse complement strand
TCCACATCCTCTCCAGCATCTGTTGTCTCCAGATTTTTTAATGATCACCATTCTAACTGGTGTGAGATGGTATCTCAATGTAGTTTTGATTTGCATTTCTCTAATGACCAGTGATGATGAACATTTTTTCATATGTTTGTTGGCCTCACATATGTCTTCTTTTGAAAAGTGTCTGTTCATATCCTTTGCCCACTTTTGAATGGGGTTGTTTTTTCTTGTAAATCTGTTTCAGTTCTTTGTAGATTCTAGACATTATCCCTTTGTCAGATGAGTAGACTGCGAAATTTTTTTCCCATTCTGTTGGTTGCCGGTTCACGCTAATGATTGTTTCTTTAGCTGTACAAAAGCTCTTGGTTCAGTTTTAAATTTTTTTTGAAGAGACATGGTCTTGCTATGTTGCCAGGCTTGTTTTGAACTCCTGACTCAAGCTATCCTCCTGCTTCAGCATCCCAAAGTGCTGAGATTACAAGTGTGAGCCACTGCCCTGGTTGATTTATTTCTTAATGACTTAATTTATCATTAGCAATGAGCTATAATATTAGTCTTAGAGATGCTTTCTTCCTCATCACCAATTCACCATGAGGCTGACTGGAAGCAACTCAGATTTTGGTTTGAGGTAGACCCAAATTTGAAAACCTACCCTGCCTTTTCCTAACTATGCAAATCTGGACAAGAAATTGGATTTCTACACCTCCATTTTTTTTTTCTGGTTAAAGACAGATTAAAGTAGCTATCTCACAGGGTTTCTATAAAGATAAAAAATGATGTATGTATAATACCTAGCACATAGTAGATGCTTAATAATTGGAATGATTATCAGGGAGAGAAAATAGGACAGAGTAGCAGAAGAAAATGAGATTAAGCCCTAAGTTAAATTCTGTCTTTGCCACTTAGTAATTTGAAAAGGTTAAGCCACTGAAACTCAAGAGTACTCATCTTAAAAACAGAAAGGCCGGGTGCAGTGGCTCTGGGCTGTAATCCCAGTGATCTATGAGACCAAAACAGGAAAGTTACTTGAGGCCAGGAGTTTGACACTGCAGTGAGCTATAATCTCACCCACCACTGCACTCCAGCCTGTGTGACACAGAGAGACCCTGTTTCAAAAAAGGAAAAAAAATTGGAGATAGTAATAGCCACCTTACAGGCTTTTTTGTTTGCTCAAGCAATGCACCTGACATAATGTGCATCACTTGGTAGCCCTCAATAAATAATTATTATCATTAACATTATTATTGTAGTAAACTTCCCCATGGGAACCCCAGTAAAACATATTTACTGACTTCCTTTATTAAAAAATGTTTACCTTATTTTATCTGCCTTATTTGACTTCATTTCTCAATTTGATTTCCTCATTTTATCCTGATTCCTACAGTTTAAATAAATATCAAATGAGCTAAAATTATATTAAAAATAATGTTGAATCCAAATTGGAAACATCTCTTCAGTAAATTGGGTTAGGTAGATAAGATTCTGGCTTCTCCTTATTTCCCCCCTCCCCACAAAAAAAAAGGTTTTGTTTTGGCTTCAAAAAGTGAGATCCTGCCTTTAAGACAGGATAGAGATAGCCTTTAAAAGCTAGATGAAATAAATAGTCTTGTAAAGGAAAAAAAGGAATTTTCACGAGTCCCTGGAAGCTGGCAAAAAAGCATCAGAACTGTTGTTTTCAGTAATAACCATGATTACTTGGTGAAAATACCCTGTATGAGACACTTTCTGTGCTTTCAGTGCCTCTGCAAGGAAAATTAAAACAGAACACACAGCATTGGGGCCAATATGTTTCCAAGGTAGTCAATTATTAATATAGTATTTAGTTTTTAATGAACTAAGCTATGTATGTGGAGTGCTGCAAAGAGATCTCCATACCAAGAACAGGTGTTAGCGTAAGCTTTGCCCGTATGCTTACCAACTGATGAGCACCCATTAAAATGATAATAATCTAATAAAAATTACTTTATATCCAGTGAATTTAGAAACTCCCCCGTGTGTTGGAAAATGATTTTATGCCCATTGCCATGGCAGAAATAGGACTGAAGTAACAGGAATCCACACCCAAGGCACCCTGGATATTCTGAGTTTCTAGAGTGTGGACTTTTCCCTGTAAGCCTCCCTTTCCCCAAAAGGCTGTCCCAGGCAATCAGGACAGTTAGTTATTTTGGTAGCTTCCAGGGAAGGACAAGCAGTTATCCACTCACCAACATCCTCTTTTTCATGGGGAAAGACCCAGAGGCTTAGTAAAAACAATGCCGCTTTGTCTGCCATAGAAGACTAGAAGCCTGGGCAAAGTCATGGGTGTCCTTGGGAGCCAACCTCGGCCTCAGTTGTCCCAAAGATCCTTGGGTAGTTGCTGAGGAAATGCCAAGCCTTCCTTGAACTGGCAGTTTCCTAGCAAATTCCTGATTTCAGGCTGCTCATAGCAAACACTGGGATAAATGCGAAGTCAGGTGAGCCCCCTCTTCACAATTGTTACCACTTTTCATGACAGGCTCTACTCTTTCAGCTGAGCTTGGAAAACTTTCCTTTTGCTTTCCACCAAAAACTGAGCCCAGAAAAGTGTAAGAATTTAGTTACAATGTAGGGTAAAAATAGAAAACTAAAAGCTCTCTGCATTGTAACCAGAACTAAATTCCTTTAAGCTAATGGATTAAAGGTCCACTGTAGGAAATTTAGGCAAGTGGCCAAGTATAGGTGACATAGGCTCCCAGGTATTCACCCACCTCACCTACCTGTGGAGTTTCCAAGGCCCTGTTCACTACACAATGGAGTGTATGCCATAATTCTCACTGGCTGCTTCCCAAAAGCCATGACGGAAAAAACAGTCGAAAGAACGAATTTTGGAGGTAGTAGTGAAGGTTTTCATTGATTTAGTTTAATAGTGATGGGGTCCTTGTTGAAGTTTGGGCTATAGAAAGAGGCATAGGGAGAAAAACCAGAGGATTTCTGAAAGTGAATATTTTGTAGAAGCTGTGAGAGACAAGCAGCTCATTATTAATGCCAAATTCTGCCCTTTATGTATATGCCCTGCAATATTGAGGCTGAGGAATATTGCATCGCTTTATACTTCTGATTAGCATGAGGGCAAAATGACTCAAAGGCTGCTTTGGTAAATAAAAAGTTTCCTGTTTAAAATAAAATGTCTACCCCTGTTTGGGGTAGAAATAGAGTTCTTTGCAGAAGAAGGCTTGGGCAGGTCTCAGATAAATACAAAGAAGGGCAAGGTTAACAGAATTCTTCTGTTAAAATATCTTGCTTCTCTGAGCTGCTACAACAAACAGACATGAAGGAAGAGGTCACAAGAATACTGGGTCTCCAGAAAACCATGCCAGAACCTCCAGGGCTAAAGACTTTCACAGAAAGGCCTCAGCATAAACTTGCTCCCATACTGTGCATGGGCATGTGTTGTGCCACAGTCACCACACTAGCAGAAAAGCATTGCTGTCATTTTTATGAAAAAAAACTTTGTAACTTCATGAGTTGTTGTTTTTTTGTTTTGTTTTGTTTGTTTGTTTGTTTTTGCCATGATGGTGGTTTTTAACATTCAGTGAAAACCACTTGTTTTAGCCAGTGGACTTGAAAATTGGAGCTTGGATTGGGAACCAAGAAGATATAAATCTGAAGACTATAAACTGGCCACTTTTGGAAAAGCATGCTTTAGAAAGTATGATTAATGACTCTATTGTATTCATATTTCTTTATCTTTACCCAGAGGAGAGTGAGCTGCCACCAATTAATAGTTCTCAGAATGAACTGGAAGCTTTACCCGGCTTCAGAAAAGCAGCTGGGCAGGTCTGGGGCAAAGCTGGGGTGAGTGGTTACAATAGCAGGAAATGCAATGTAAAATTAAATCCTATCTTCTCAGCATGCAACCAATTCAAGTCTAAACTTTTGTCTCTCATTTGTGACATTTTGGAAAAATTTGTACAAATAAGTATCCAAGAGGTCTATTTTTATTTGTTATCTGTACCTTTAGATGAAAATACAATCGCAATAAAACCCCAACAGGAGCAGTAAAAGGAATAGGGGTCATTTCAAAGGATTGTATCTGTCATCTAGGAGATCTCCTTGAGTCCAGGGAGAGCCAGTGAGTCTGTGATCTTCCTCACCAGACCAGATCTATAAGTACAACATGTAGGCCATAGTTAACTGTTTGCTGCTGGCCCCTTATGCAAAACTAACTCAACCATAGGCTGTACTATGGGTGGCTCATAAAGGCACATACAACTTTGAATTCTGAGAACCAAATAATTGCTCAAGGGCCGACCCCACACTTCCCACTCCCCACCTCAGCCCTTGCCACAATGGCTTCTCAAATGTTGTCACTTTCTGGGGGCTGTATTGCAAATTCAGTGGCCTGACTTACTAGTGGCTTCTGGATCTCTTGACCTTCACAATGTGTGGAAACCACTTCTGACTTCTTAGAGCTTAACACTCCTGCTGAGCTTTTGCTCTTGTTTGTATCGGTATTGGCGGTCTTTATGAAATGAAATTTCCCTTGACCTCTTTGCAGGCATCATGACAGGGGTGCTTTGCTTACTTAGCCCACAGCTCTCAACCTGCTGCAGGAGGAAGAGCAGGCAAGTGAACAGGTGCAGGAGCCAGAGCTAGCACTTTTAGGCACCAGCAGGAGCAGAACTCTTTGCGGCCCTGTGGCAGCATCTAAGGGGGGAACCATGACCCCTGAAGTCCCAGACGGCATGTGTTGCAGTGCTCTGTTAGCTTTGCTGACTGCAGATAACTGAAGTATTAAACAGATCAGTAGGCCCTTTACTTTTTCACTAGGGCAGAGGGTTGGTGTGACAGCTTTTAGCGTCCACACCCATGGCACCCAAGCTTTTGTTTGGCGTCCAAGAAAAATCACGTCACATAAACAAATTGAAGGGTGGTAAATATGGAGGATTTGATTGCCAATGAAAGAGGCTCTCAGCAGAGCCATGGGTGGTTTTGGAAAAGGCAACATTCAAGAATGAAAACAGGAATGCATGTTCTCACTTTGGGCTGTGGTTCCAGGCTTGAGGGTGGGACTTTGCCAGGGACCCGCCCTTTTCTGTCTAGAATTTCTCTGCCTCCTGTCTCTAACATGTGTAGTTTTAAGTAAACTCACCCTAGTTTCGCCTCAGGCCTCAGCGATTCCTGAAGCAGCAGAATTGCACAGATATGACATAGGTTTACCCTCCTGATGTAACCACAAGGCTTTGGGCAAGTTCTAGAGACAAACTAGGTGACACGGTGGCTATCATTAATGTTGAGTATCACACCTTTCATAATCTTGCTTCTAGAGGTGATGAAAGAGAGCCCTTGACTCTCCAGGAAACCAAGGGTAATTGCAAAAAGCAAGAATTAAAGACACAGCCTCTTATTGGGCCCTGACAGTCAACTAGAGCTGTCACTGGGATTAGCACAGTGTCATGACAGAGAGTCCTTTTGGTCAGATGGGTCAGGCTGTTGTCACAAATCAAGTGAAACTTAGAAGTCAGCTGTCTCCTCAACCTAACTTGGGATAGGACTTTGTAGCTCTGTGCAATTGCCATGAAGAATCTGCCAGCCCACAAATCAATAGCAAGCAATGCGAAATTATCTGGAGATTTTACCAGGGAGATCAGACATCTAACAGTAAATTCTTTTAAAACGCTCATTGGGCATGCATTTTTTGGCAAAATTTTGTCTTCCTTGCTTGCCCTCACTAAAGTTTACCTCACTGTTCTTCCATCACATGGTGCCCAGGCTCCTTCTGCTGGGCTTCCGTCTTCCTCTATTTATATTGCAGTTGCCAAGATCAATCCCACTTAGGACGCAATGGTGAGTTTATAAACAATAGCAGCAACAAAACAATGTTATGTGTTACATAAAAACAAAATCTTTAAGCAGGAGAGATGACTACTTCCATATTCATGATACCACTTGTTTCTCTTTCTAACCCTGGGATGCATGCATTATTCTCCATGACTGATAGAAAAGTAAATTCCAGAAAGCTTTAAAGTTAGTTTGCATAAAGAGGTGAGATACAACCCCAAATCACATGACTCCAAATCAGGATTATTTCTGCACCCCACAGGGAGTCAGTTACTCTTGGATACTTAACATCTAAGGGGAGGAAAATGATTGTTGGCCCTTCATGATAATTTTAATCACAAAAAAACATAATAAATTTTGACCAGAGTGAGTTTAGAGGTCTTGATTTGATCCAGTTATCAGATTTCCTGAAAAAAAGTGTGTTAAGAAAAAATAAATAATGAAGACCAATGAAATTAGAAACTCCTTTCTAAGAAAGAAAATAAGACCCTCACGCAAAGTATTTTTCTACAATTTTCTTATCTTATTCAACTCCTTTTGTTAACAGAGGTTCTCTTTAACTGTGAAACAGAAGAAGAAAATATTTTCTTGACAATGACTTACACGTGCCGTGAAAGAGATGAAGCAGAGGAATAAGCAGGAAACCCAGCTATTTTATTGCCCTAAGGCATTACTCATTTTCCTGACACATTATGTTTTTAATTAAAATTACATGTGAGTTAATTAAAATGTTCACTCGGGCACTTTTTTCTCTTTTCTTGCTACTTTTAGCATTTTGGTAAAACTCAGTTTCATTTTAACTCTGTTGCCTTTATCAACTAAAACTTTAGCAAAGTCTGTATACTAAACTAATTTTTTTTAAAACCTAATTTGAAAAACTTATCCTTATGTGACCAGGGAAAAGAGAGGTAGCTAGGGGTGGAATCATTCTGGCTCTTGCTTTCTTCCCTAGTTGTTTAATCAAAAATTATGCTATTGGCTTTAATAGAAAGTACATTTAAAAGGGAACCATGATTTTTCTTGCAATAGACATGTTTTTCCATCTACAATCCCTCATTCTGAAAAGGCTCATTGCTACATCCACCATGGTTATATAATCTCACATTTTTCTGACCACAGTGATTGATTAGGCCCTGGTAGACATCCATCTGGTCCAACTTAGCAACTGGTGGGCCAGTACCCTAGGAGAAAAAATCACTCTTGAAAATGTTGATATAGAGACACAGAGACTTTGGTTCCTGATAATGTCTATACTGGAACTGTGAGGACAAATATGGTGGAATTGGAGTCATGTGGGTTAATCTGCAAACAGAGGAAGTTTTTTTAAAGGCAGACCAGACAAGAAAAAACAGATGGTAGCAGCCACATGGCCTAGGAGAAAGGCAGAGAAGACCTTCAGGGTCTTTCCATTCCCACTTCTTATGAAGCCTGGGCTGAGTCCTTACTGTATCCCTAAGATGGCCTCTTTTGTTTGTTTCTTTTATAAATTCATTTTCTAGAGTTAGCTAAAATTAATTTTGGACCCTTGTAAACAATGTGCTCTGATTAAAATAACTGTGAAATAACTGTGCTTCAAAAATCACTACACAGCCTGATAAACACTAAAAAGACAAGTCATAAAATGAATAGTAAGAAACTAACTATTGCAATTCAAGGATATATAGACTGGAGCTACATTGGTGAAGTCCAAGAGGTGATAAGAGCATTTTTTCCAACCACATTAGAACTCATCTATGAAGAGTTTGGGGAAAATCTTTATTTTTTTTTTTTGTATTTAATTTCAGGAGTACATGTACACGTCTATTTCCTGTGATGTTTCAGTACAATAACGTGTTAATGCATATAAAAATTGGTACCCTGAGCAGCTGCCTGGTTGACCCATATTTGTTTATTTTTCTCTGTTACCTGGATAAGGTCTGCCACATGTTTCCATCCAGATCAGATTTCTAAAATACCAGTATTAGCCTAGATGGATGTGGTGCCCACCCAGGTTGGACTTTGTGCCATGGCTGGACAGCTCCTTGCCTGGGACTTGCAATCCATTAATCCTCTGAACTCTTGAACCTCCTTCACATCTTTGGTACCATGATCTATTATTATCATTCCACCTCAAATCTTTATGGCAAACTCATGGATCAGGGCGAAATCTATCGTACCTCATTCTTGCTTGCATTTGGACAGCATGTGGCTGGTGAGAAACTTACAGTGACTCTGACTGGTCTCCCTTTAAACTTATGATCATGAACCTCAAGGGCACCCATAATGTTGCCAAGCAGTCATGCCATTTCCCCTAGTCCATCCATTCTCTCATTCTAGCCCTAGAACTCGTTGATAAATTTGACTAAATTAGAGCTTTCTGTTCCTCTGCTCATATTCCCTCTTGAATCAATTCCAATCAGACATTGGCCTCCACCCACTCCTTTGAAACTCTTCTTACTAAGTCTCCAGTGGCCTTCATATTTCTAATCCCAGTGGTCAGTTGTTAGTACTTATATACTTGACTCATTGGCAGCAGTTAGCAGGCTTGAGCATGTCTTTCTCTGTGACACATTGCCATCATTTAACTTCCAAGATATCGTTCTCTTTGTTTTGCTGTCTTACCGGGTTCTTCTTGTTAGGTGCCTTTGTTGCTTATTTGTTTCTCTGACTCCTTAATGTTATGCTTCTCTAGGACTTAGCTCTTGTTCTTCTTCTCATATCTATCTACAGTCTCACCGCTGGTGATATCATTGAACCTAATGGCCTTAAACAAAATTTCTATGCAAATGACTCCCAAATTTGTATCCTTAACTCAGACATCCCCTCTGAACTCCAGATTGCTTTATTCACTTTCCTACTTATCTTTATTTGAAATCTATTAGGAACTTAATGCTTAAATCTAAAACCCACTTCCTGGTATTTCTCCTATTAATTGACTTTATCTATAACCTTCTCTCATTGGAGGGCTACTCTATCTTCTCAGTTTCTCAACTCAAAAGCTTGGAGTTAGTTAAAATTCCTCTTTATCTTATTTTCATAGTCACAATCATTATTTTGTAAGATTCTGTGAACTTTACATTGAAAATATTTATCCAGAATCACTACTAATTGCTATCTCTAGTGCCAGCACACTTGTCCAATGATCATGATTTCTTCAAGAACTTATAACTGGTTTCCCTGATTTCCTGTTTGTACTTCTATCCATTTAGAGTAGAGCAGCAACAGTACTTCTTTTAAAATGTAAGTCAAATTGTACCTGTCATCTACTAAAAGCCCTGTAGTGCCTTCCTATTCTACTCAGAGTAGAGGCCAAAATTTTTATAATGGTTTACATGTTACACAGCTCATTCAGTTCTAGACACAGTGACCTCGTTGCTGATCCTCTAAAACTCCAAGAACATTCCTCTTCTTTCACAGCTTTTCCCTGAGGTATCCCTATGGCTGACTCCCTTATCTCATTTAATTCATTATTCAGAAGTCACAGTTTTAACAAGGTGGGCTCTAACTGTCTATTTAAATTGTTCTCTCCCATATCCTGAATATCCTGATACCTTTTGACCTGCTTTCTCTGGTTTTCTATAGAGCTTATTAT
The DNA here is from genome assembly GCA_963573385.1 of Cacajao melanocephalus. Classification (NCBI taxonomy): domain Eukaryota; kingdom Metazoa; phylum Chordata; class Mammalia; order Primates; family Pitheciidae; genus Cacajao; species Cacajao melanocephalus. Next base: position 43,698 of record CAUYLG010047754.1, on the reverse strand, counting down.
TTTCTAACATACTGTATAATTTACATCTTATTGTTTGTTCTGTTTTCATTCTATTGATTTTCTCCCTCATATGTTAATTAATCTACTTATAAAATTCAGAGGTTTTGTATGTTCTTTAAATAAATATTTCCAAGCATCTAGAATAGTATGGCTGGTAAATCAGTGTTTGTTGAATGGATGAATGAATATTTCTAGGTGGAGGAGGCAGATCACAGATTAGGGAAGAAGAGGTGACTTGAACTTACTTGGAAGAGTATGAGAGAGTTTTAAAAGTTCCTGAATAGAGATGCTCTTAAATCTTCTTCCAAACATTTAGCTGTGACATGTATAAGGTAAGACTGCATGAAGCTAGAAACACAAAAAATGTTAGAGAAAGAACAAATACTTGAGAGCTGTAAGCTAAAACACTATCAGAACCTACACATGATTGTCTGACCAATTAGCAGAAAGACCTCCTTGAATACCAGGTGCACTCAGTAAAGACCCCACAAAAGGCATGCCTTAGCATTAGAGCCAAACTAGTCCTAGAGTATAGGCTACTCTAGGCTTGCCTAAACAAAACTTGAAAACCATCCTTAAAAGAACAAGCTAATTTATAAGTAAATCCATTCCCTGTCAGAAAGATAGCACTTTTTAGAGGAACACAACAGAATCCAGACAACAAAAAGACAATATTTGAAGCCTTTTGTGGTTATATATGAGTTTTATGATTTTTTTTCTATTTCTGTGAAAAAATGCCCTTGGAATTTTGACTGGGATTGTGTTGAATATGTATATTGCTTTGGGTGCACAGTATGAACATTTTAACATATTTTCCCCAATTCATGAACACAGCATATCTTTCCGTTCATTGTGTCTTATTCAATTTCTTTCATTAATGTTTTATAGTTTTGGTGTACAGACTTTGGCTCCTTGGTTAAATTGATTCCTAAGTATTTTATTCTTTTTGATGCATTATAAATAAGATTGTTCCTTGATTTTTTTAAATTTATAATTATTGATGTAAAGAAATATAAGATATTTTTGTTTGATGATTTTTAAATTTTGCCACTTTACTGAATTTGAATTTTGTGGCGTTTTCAGGGTTTTCTACATACAGAATCACATCATCAGCAAACAGAGATACTTTTATTTCTTCCTTTATGATTTGGATACCTTTCATTTATTTTTCTTGTCTGATTGCTTTTGTTAGAAGCATTATCCTTCCTGATTCCAAATTATACTACAAAGCTGTAGTAATCAAAACTGAACTGTAGTGCAGGCATAAAAACAGACACATGGAAAAATAGAACAGAATGGAGAGCACAAAAATAAACCTAAGTATATATGGCAGTGAATTTTTGACAAGGCCATCCAGATGGGAAAGGATAGCTATTCACTTAATAATTTTAGAGAAACTGATATTCACATGCAAAAGAAAAAAATTGGACTTTATCTTATACCACACACAAAAATCAACTCAAAATGACTTCAAGACCTATATGTAAGACCCTCAAATCATCAAAACCCTAGAAGAAAACATAAGAGAAACATTCCTTGATATTGCCTTGGCAATAATTTCTTTAGACATTATACCAAAAGCTCAGGCAAAAAAAAAAAAAAAAAAGTAGGACTACATCAAACTAAAAACATTCTGAACAACAAAGTTAACAATTAACAAAATGTATAGGCAGCCCATGGATTGGGAGGAAATATTTGCAAACCATATATCTGATAAGGGGTTAAAACTCAAACAACTCATAATAAAAAAAACAAATAATCCTATTAAAAATTGGACAAAGAACCTGAAGAGACATTTTTCTAAAGAAGACATACAAATGACCAACAAGTATATTGAAAGATGCCTAACATCACTAATCATTAGGAAAATGCCAATCAAAATCACAGTGAGATGTTGTCTCACACTTGTTAGGATGGCTATTATCAAAAAGAGATAACAAGTGTTGTGATGGTGTGGAGAAAAGGGGATTTGTGTATACTGTTGCCCAGAATGTAAATTGGTACAATCGTTATAAAAAACAGCACAGAGGTTCCTCAAAAAATTAAAAATAGAGGCATCATATGACCCAGCAACCTCTCTGCTGGTTATATACCCAAAGGAAATGAAATCAGCACTTTGCATAGATATCTGCAATCCAATGTTCATTGCAGCACAATATTCAACACAATTATTCCCAACAGACAAGATATGGAAACAACCTAAGTGTCCATTGATGGATGACTGAATAAAGAAATTATATACATATATGTATATGTGTGTATAATATAAACATGTACACATATAAAATAAAATATTATTCAAATTTAAGGAAGGAGACACTGCCATTGGCGACAACATAGATAAACATGGAGGACATGAAGCTAAGTGAAATACGATAGAAATTGAAGGAAAAATATTGTATAATCTCACTTATATGTGGAATTTTTTAAAAGTCAAATATCTAGAGACAGAAAGTAGAATGGTGGTTACAGGGATGAGGAGGGAGAGGAAATATGGAAAAGTAAGTCAAAGAGTGCAAACTTGAAGACAGGATGAATAAGTCTAATTCAACAGCCTAAGAACTATAGTTAATAATATTTTACTGTATACTAAAAATTTGCTAAGAGAGTAGATTTTAGGAACTCGTATGACAAAAAAAAAAAAAGGAAAGAAGAGTAACTGGAAGGAGATGGATAGGATAATTAACTTGACTGCAGTAGTAATTTTGCTATGTATATATGTATACATATTGCTATGTATGTATATCCAAAACATCATATTGCACACCTTAAATATATACAATAAAAAGGAAAATAACAAAATCTGAACACGAAATTCTGTAATATTTATAGTATACAGTATCTATAAAAACTACTATACTTTCAAAGCAGAAGGAAATGTGACCCATAGCTAGGAGAAAAATCAACTAGTTCAAGGCAAAATATGGAAAAGCGAAAAATTAGATTTAGTATCTTCTACCCACACAATCAGTGGAATCCCCATATCTCGAAGCCTTCCTAGTTCAACACCCCCGCCCCCAGCATCACAGTGCTCAGAGCGCCACAGCCACACAGCAGTGCTCCTTTGTCTTTTCTCTTCTTCTGTACCCAATTAAACTCACTTGATCTGTCTGTGTATTACTCGATTTTACTTAGGTTTTCTCTCCTATGTATATCGGATTTCCAACTATCTAATCTAATAATCTCATGTATTGTAATGAAGAAAAGCCAGAGCTACAAAGGCTCCCCATTATCACCATGTGGTGCTTTTCTTTACCACCTGTGCTATTGTCATCTTTCTCTAAATTGTAGGAAGTTCACTTGAGTGGGGGACAAGATAACTGGGTGGAAGAGATCACTTTGAATGTTGGAAAGTCATGGAACCACCTATTAAGAGAGTGTAGTTGAACACCTATTTTGAGTTTCATGTCAGGCTTAATTATTGATACCAGAATACAAGATTGGGGAGGAATGAACTGAGATGCTTATGAGATGCAGTTTCGCAAGACTTCTTTAATTTTCTCTTACCTTAGATAGGATTTTGGTGCTTGAGACTGACATGAAGTAAAGCTAGCCAAAGTATATCAGGTGGCCACAGACAGAGGAGGGGATAAAATAAGTTCAAGGAGTTAGAGGCTGACAGGAAAGAATGAATATTGCTAAATATAAGAAGGTAGAAAACTCTTCTGTGAGAAATGGTTACTCTCAGTGTATTTTAAAATCTCCTGAATATTTGTACAGAGAGAGTACAGAAAGCCTCAGTTTCTATGGATCAACCTTTTGACTTATCTTTGGAATGATCATTTCATTTGGAAATATTGATTGTTGTAACTAAACATTTTAGTAAATGTTTAGTTTAACCTAAAATATGTTAATATATTTCTTTCACGGAATCAGATAACTATCTAATTTTGCAGACAAATACGAGTGTTTCTTCTTTAAAAAAATGATTTAAACTCAGCAGGCATTCACCTCAGAAATAGCAAGACATTATTTAATTTCGAAAGTGTTTTAGTGTGACATTTTAGGCATTTGGGGAAGTGCATAAAAGATAAGGTTACCTGACAGTAAGGCTGTTTCACAGCATCATTACACGGATAACTACCGAAGCCATTTCATTTGCATGAAGCCATTTGATTATGGCATTGGGAATCAAGTGATATTGTGTTTGGAACCATTTGTGTGTGCTATTTATTTTAGCATAATACATATTTATTGGTATTTTATTCGCAATATAAGTCACATGTTAATAACAGTTTAACAGGCTTTAGAGTCTTGCCTTCTCACATGCCCAATAACACGTTCATGAGTAATTCCACAAGGTACACTTATCCATGAAGGGGTCCTAATCATATATATAAACAAGCATTTCCTCCACAGTTGAGCAAATACTTGTATGATATTGTCTCCTTCATAAGGTTGCTAGATTTAGCAAATCAAAATACCGTGCAATGTTAAATTTTATTCGAGATAAATGATGAACACATTTTTGGTACAAGTATATCTCATGCAATGTATGGGACATACTTGTACTACAAATTATTTATTGCTTATCTGAACATTGAACTTAACTAGGCATCTTGTATTTTATCTGGCAACTCTTCTAGAAACATGGTCTTGTTATCAACTTTTAAAAATCAACCACAGATATTTCAAGCCAGTACAAGCCCCATATAGAAATTTTACTTCAGTAACATGACATTTAGAGATGGCTAGAGCTATCAATCCCCCACCCCAACAAATCCACTGCCATTTGGGTTTTAAATGCTGCCAGAGAGAGCTGAGTGGCAGCTCTTTCCCATAAATTACATCTACAGAGTTACAATGTATGGAGGAGTTTATTGAGAGTAAAAGGATTTAGATTCTGATTTAGAACTTCATTAGCCCCATGAGAAGTTTAATTATATATAAAAAAGAGATTGGCTTGGGTGGCACAGCTCATCAGGTTGAGTTATATTTTAAAAAACTAGGCTCCTGATGGGAAACTCATCATCAGTATTGATGGAATCTGGCCTGATGATCTGGCCTATCAACAAAGTCATTTTGCAAGGCAGATACATGCAGGTCCTGGGTTGTCTTGACATAATTCCCCCAGGACTATGAATTCTCAGAATCTGTCATGGAGGCAACAGGGGGAACATTCAGAATAGCTCATTGCTAGGGCTTCAGCTCCATGCTCAGTAATACCAGCATGCTGCTAGTAGCAGCCAAATGATGACACAAATGGTAATTCAAAACCTGTAGGTGAACTGACATGAAGCTCTCTAGACTTCCTGCCCTTTCTTCCCATGCCCAGTGTTGTGCCCCCATACTTATCTCCATCTCCACTTTCATTGTGAGTATTTGGAAGAAGGTTGTAGATGAAGAAGACAGCTGGATCACATCTGCATCACATCTGCATTGTGTGGCAAACTAGTGATGTAGAGGCTGATGATGATTCAGTGCTACTGCCAATGAATGAACAGCCCTATGTGTCCAGGAGCTGCCGACAGCATCTACTTCTGTGTGTGACTTGTGGGTGATTTGTATGCCTCTTGCCAACAGAGTTCATAAACTAAAGATTAATGAGAGGAAGAGGCAACCCATCAGGGACAAAGCATTAGTAAAGCAGAAAAGTGTTTTGCTTTTTGGAGCTGGAATAACTAGGAGGATTCATCATTGTTTCAGCTGACTTTGGTGTCTAGCCAAGCCAGAGGCACTGACTGCAAGCACATTTGGCTCTGTCTTTTCCTCTGCCACCCCGAGTGTCCCAGCAGCCCTGCCACCACTGCACACGTTGTTACTAGACTGAAAAACAGTAGTAGTTCTCCTCCTTCCTTCTTCTTCTTTGCTATTTTTAGACAAATTTGAATAACAACCTATTCCCCTCATTTATTATTCTTGATGAATGGTAAATTATTCTAATAGCATTGACTGTTCTATTCATTTATTATTTGAGGATGATTAGAAGTGAATAGCTATTATGAAGCCTCACCAGTTCCAAAAATTAGACCTTAGAATTTTGTGTTTTCTTTTGGCTCTGAGCAATTAACTCTATTGCTCCCTCTAATTCTGTCACACACACCTCTTTTTCCTTTCCACATCATGTTTTGTTTTAACTCCGGAATCATGATACCCAGTACTCAAAAGTTACCCAGAGAAGTGATGGATGAGCTTCTGAAATGTGATTTCACCAAGACACACAGGATTTTAAAATTACGTTTAGGTTGAATAAGGACCCGTAACTCACTCACAGCCATAATATTGAAATATACAGAATACTGAGTAATACATTGCTTGCAGATGGCAATAGTGACAATGCCAGGATAAATCACATTGCTATTTACAGAACAGTCTGTGAAGTTCTAACCTGAGGGTAAAATACCATGTAGGGTGAAAAAAATCATCATTATTATTGTTCTTTTATAATAAGACTTGTTATAAAACCCTCTAGTCTGGGCTTTTGAGGCCCTATACTGTGTCTTCAGCCTTATGTTCCTTATAATTTCCCAAACCTACTTCACTCAAGTTGAAGTGGACCAATTGCTTTTTCTAACAATGATGACATCTTTCGCATAATCTAAATTTTCTGTTTTTCTTGACCTGTGATATCTTTTCAGCTTCCCCATGCCACCTATCCATCTTCACTGGTGAAAATCCAATTCTCCCATGAAGGCTACTTTAAATCCCTTCTTTAATCCTCTCATTTTAATTTTTTATTCTTTCTATGATACTGCATCCATCCCCTAAAGGGCACTATTTACAATTGTTCACTGTTCTGTATAAGGACAGATGCATGTTTGATGGGCTTTATATTTACTTAATTGAGAGGTTCTCTTTGAGATAAAAAAAAGAATATTAAATTGCAAATACTAAATGAGGTGCAAAAGAGAATATCTGGGGAGTGACATAAGTGTGATGGAGTAAGGAACTCCCAAAATTCACTCCTTCATAAAAGCAACCAATAAAATGGCAAAAATTGGCAGACTCGACTTTCTCAAAATTTTGGAAACTAAAGGCTTGCAGCAATTCAGGGAGTGATTATTTTAAAAATATTAAAAAGCTGATTCTTGGTAAGAACAATGAGCTTTGTGGCATTTTTAACTTATCCTAGTGTCATCCACAGCTCCTCAGCTCAGTGACACACTTGAAAATAACAGCCCACAGTCCAGCAGTACTGGAGGTGGCCGAATGGACTTCATTTGCAAAGAATTGTAATGAAACATGCCTAGTGCTAAAGCTGCAATGGGTGGTGGGCAGGGGTAGGAGACTGAGGTTGGTGCGTTATTGAAGATATTTACAGGAAAATATTTTAGTTGCTGCTGTCAAAGGCAAAACATAACTGTTAGAACAAACAATAGACTAACCAAAATGCTTAAAAGCTGCGAAATGAGATACTTTTGCAAATAAAACATTGGAAAGGTTCTGAAACATTACTGGGAGTCTAGAAGGCCACATACACATCCAGGGTTGTATGCATGCTCAAGAGAGCCCTGAGAAGGTTCTAAGCTCTTACCCATGACTAACCTTGAATCTTTGTGCAAGAAGAAAGCAAAAGCTAAGGCAAAGTTGCAAACTGCCTGGAGAAGTGTCAAAGGCATACCCCAACAAACACACAAGAGATCCTCTAAAAAGACTAAATATTTGTTGGTTCCAAGCACTTGAAACCTCTGTGCAATCATGAGCTGGCCCCTAGGCAAATTGAACAGAGACTTCAGTGGCCACACATGACAAAGAATATGACTACATTAGTTTAGAAAAATCATGGAGCAAACAACACTTAGACAAAGAACAACAACAAATCCTGAGGGATGGGGGGCAGGATATTCTCACTTCTAGACTTACCACATTATTATATCCAAAACTTCTAGTTTTTAATCAAAAAATTATGAGACACACAAAGAAAAAGAAATTATGACATATGAGTAGGGGAGAGAAAAACAATCAATAGAAAATTTACCCAAGGAATTGCAAATGTTGAATTTATTAGACAAAGACTAATTTAAATCACCTATTTTATTATCTTTAACTAAAGGACCCATATCTAAATAAAGGAAACCATGAGAATGATGTCTTGCTAAATAAGAGAATATCAATAAAGATATTCTTTATATGCCCACATATAAAGAAACCAAATAGAAATTCCGGAATCGAATGCACAATAACCAAAAAGAAATTTACCGGAGTCGAGCAGCAGATTTGAACTGACAGAAGAAATCAGAAAGATTAGAAACAAGTAAACTGAGATTTATCTACAATATTTCAAAAACAGCTTTCTAGAATAAGAAAAACTCATAAATTTTAAATAACATGTAAATAATAATTTTTTTGAAACTGTCAAACACTGTAAACTTCACAACATCCAGAAAAAAGGTCTATTTTATTAACATAACATCTTATATTTTTGTCATATTATAATTTTTGTCATTTATATATATATAACTATATGATATTTAGATTACATTTATCTTATATATCATTTGAATATGAAATTATATAGTATTTATATTATTATATGTATTAGCTGTCTAGTATATCTCTATGACATCATTTTCCCTATAGTCTTATATTTGGTATATTCTTTGACTGTCATGTCATATGATAGCCATTTTATAATATTATTTTCTATGGAAAGAACAGAAATAATTTAGCTTTTCTAGTATGGTTAATCAAAATATGTTTTATTATTGATATGTGGAGTAAATTAAACAATGCAATTTCACATATAACTAGTACTTGAAGTATTGTTTCAAATATTTTGCCCTAAAAACACAGAACTGATAAATTCTACTTCAAATAATTGCCATCAAAAATGAAAAGAATGGATGGTATGTTTACAATTCTAGTCACTGAATTTTGAGTTTATTTCTATCAAGAGAAAACAATTTTGTTTTGCCTAGGGAACAGCAAGAACGAAATACTCCATATACAATGTTACATGTCTGATATTTGGAAGTTTGCCACTGAATTGTTTCTCAATTGTTTCTTGCTCCATATATTTCAAATCTTACTCATCTGCATGACCCACATTTGTCTTACATGGGGAAACATTTATATGATAAGCCTGCACCTGCCTGCACTGCGCCTTTGCGTCACATACCAGCTGCTTTGGCACTGTGGGCTCTGCAGGAATGTTCTGGGAAGTTCTTCCTATAGTGGGACAGGTAGAAATGACTTTAACTGTAAACCTGAGACACCCTCTCCCCCACAAATGCCCATAAATATATCCTACTAACTCCAATTAAATGCATTCTTAATTCAGCTTCTCCTAACTGAATCCCTAAAATTTCGGTGGCCCTCCAGTGCCACACAATGGAAGAAGTATTAAAGTGGAATTTGCAGTGAACAAGACAGTGGTCTTACTAGATTGTGAATAGTGTGGCTTGCTTTTGCAAAGTTTACAAAAATGTATCACATGACCTCAGGACAAATGGCGGGGGGACACCTCAGAGCCTGGAAAGTAACTTGTGACAGAATGAACCCTAACACCTATGTTATACTAGCTTCTCACTGCACCTGCCTCCCACATGTTTTGTTGTCTATCGTAGACTTCCCACATATACAAGTAATAAATCTTACATGCCCATTATTTGGCTGATATGCTATCTTGGTAGATGCCCCCTCTTTTCCAAAAGTGTATACACTTTCTTTTGAGAATTGCTCGCTTCATTCAGCAGTATAATATTCCTAGAAAAAGGGTCATTTTGTCATAGGTACAAGAGTAGCTTCATGCCCCTGCTGACACTTTCCATACTCTATAAAGAACCATTTGTACTCTGCCTGTACAAATCCTGGCTCAGTCATTTACTACTTGTATGAGGTTGGCCAAGTTACTTGAATCTACCTGAGTCTTATTTCCTCATCTGTAAAATAAGCACTGTTAAATCTATACGGAAGCATGGCTGTGTAGAGCGCCTGGCATAAATTTGTAAAGAACGAAGCACAATGCCTTATTTCTAGTGGGTGCTCAGTAAGTGGCAGCTATTATTGCTTTTACCCTTATGGTTACTTTTTATTTCTCATAGCCTCCTGATGGATTTACTCAAAAACTTAGATTGTTGAGTTCTGTGAATGTGGAATCTGTCAAATGATTCATGTTTGTAATCCCGGTACTTAGCGCAGTGTCCCTTACCTAGAGTAGGTGCTTAGCAAATATTATGATTGAATTGGCAGAGTTTGGACGAAACTCTCATATGCACAACTATAAGCTTCAGGAAAGAACATTACTTTGCTTTTCCAACGCCAATTGCTGCATTAGGGGGGAAAAAACGCTTCCCTCTCAGTGAGTCATGCCCTAGAGTGAATAACTATGTAATAGGAATCACCCGTTCCTAGTTACTAACGCTAGCTCTGTCATTTGCTAGCTGTGTAACCTTGTACAAATGATTTTCCATCTCTATGCCTCAATCTTTTTATCTTGAAGTGGGGGTAACAAGGATTTCTACCTAATGGGGTTGTTGTAAGGATAAACTTTGTTGTAAGGATAAACTGGTTAATACACTCCTTTTCAAGCATATACCAAGTTTTAGGGGAAAAGCTAACAGAGAAAATGATCAATAAATTTAATTATTATTCATCCCCTCAAAAGTGTCCCAGCACTTTGCTAGAATGTGGGTTTTCAGGTCCCCAGAAAACACTGCCAAACACCATTCTCTGGTACATCCTTTTGCAATAGTCCTTCTCATTTTGCTTTCTCGTTTCTCTTCTCATTGTCCCGTTTACTTTTTTTCTCCTCACATAGAACACATGAGGCTTCTAGCTGGTTCTTATGTTTTAGCACCAGCTCATGAGGCTATTTACTTGCTTTTGAAATTCTTCACTCTCGACACCTGAACAAACTTTAGATTTGGTAGGATAAGCTGGATAGGAATCCATCCAAGAAATTTAATGAGAGGATTTAACAAAAGCTAACAGACCTCTTCAAATTAATGCTCACCATATGTAAATGTGTGTCTTTCCTCTAGTGACTGAAAATAGAAACATGATTAAGAGAAAAACTTGAGTATCTGTGCAGAAGATGTCTGCAATGTGCCTTTAATTTCAATAAGCATTTTAATATTTTGCTACCATCTTGACAAACTGATAGTTTTCAAGAAAGTAGGGCATTACATTAATTTACAAAGTGAGTATTTTCACATTCTGTAGCATCAGGTGTCATTTCCAAGCAGTGTGAATCTTTCCTGTTTCGTGGACATTTTCCCCCGTTGCTCTACATAATTTCTAAAGCTCTTTCCACTCACCTTTTTGTTGTTGTTTGAGATCTCTATGAACTACTAGTTCTTTTCAATTTTTGTATGTGTTTATTAAATTTCAGTGAAAAGGGCTAAAACCAAATATGTTCTTCTCACCTCTCATTCTTGGAATTTTATTTGATGCATCCATTTATTTTACTCATCTCTGCATATATTTAAGTACTGAAATTACGTTGTGCCAAAGGGTATAGTAGCAGCAATTCTATTGAGAAATCAAATGAAGGGTGGCATTCGTCTGACAGCAGTGATTTCTGAGTTGTGTATTTCAGTTATTATTTTGGCATCAGGGCAACCTAAGGCATGCACAGATACGAGGTTCCAATATAGCTGTGCCCCCGCTTACTGACTTAACCATGAGTAAATCTCTTACATTTCTAGCTCTGGCATCATTTATTAGGAAGATAAATGACAGCAATTAAGCTTCAAGGCCATAAGTGCTAAAACTTTTTGGAATTAGTGTACTATTAAAATGACAGAGTGCCTGGCTCTGCCCAGGTAAGTCATGGTCTTTCACCTCTAGCTCTGCTTCTTGGAAGGACCTCTTCTGGCCCTTCTAACTATGCATGTTGTTTCCAGGAGGCTAAATATAACCCCTCAGGCAGTGGTATGAATGGGTGGCCAGTTTGTTTTAAAAAGCCATCTTTGGCTACTGCTTAGTGTCAAACTTGACAGGTGATAGACATTACCTTTTAGTGAATGTTTGCTGATCAGTTCACTTAAATAACCAGACTAGATGCTGATCAACAGTTATCTCAAGAAGAATAGCGGTTGCCACTTTTTACAACTTAAACAAGGTTTGTGTGACTTTTTTTTTTCTTGAAAGTAAAACAAGCTTAAGATTTAATTGCTTTAAACAGCTAAAATGTAATTAAGATCGTATTGTTTAACTCTTTATAAGAACCAAACAATCAAGCTTCTTAACTTTCTTAAGAGAGAAAAGATCTTGAACAGGATCAGTAAATGTAAACAGACCTAAAAGAAATATATTTGACTTATATTTTGCTTTCTAAATTTACTCCTAAATACCTGTGTAGTGTAGCAGCTTTGGAGTGTAAAAATCTTGTCTACCATAGAGTTACTGTGACTTTGTGAATTATCATCATTGGCTGTATTTTTTATTACCTGAGCTCCTACAATGAATCTGGGAACTTTGCTAAGTGCAATATTGTACATAATTTTCCCAGCCAGTCCTCTCACACTCTAAACTGCACAGCCGTTATTTCTCATTTCACGTCTTTCTCATTAGGAAACCTTTATTTCAGAGTGCACAAAACACTTTACTTTCAATGAAGTGACAAACATTTTTATAATCCCATTTCTTTTTCGAAATGTAAGTGGTTTGAATATATGAAGAAAATGTCAAATGAGATATTATAACATCTTTATATGTTGGATTAAAAAGATGCAGAAGTTGAACAAAGCAGAAGGCCACTCTAAAGAAGCATCATTATTCTTAGTTAAATAGGGCATTCTAATTATAACCTTGATGAGAAGGTTGCCTTAATATTATTTTTCTATTATGTTATGAAAAGATGACATTAATATTATTTGTAGTCAGAAATACTCCTCTAGGGTTTAGCACTTCTCAGATTTAACCGAAGATCCAGCACAAAATTTAAGAACTAAACCATAAAAATATGGAGTTTGAAAATATTGTCTACCATAGAGTTACTGTGATTTTGTAAATACTGAGAAAAGTATTCCAATAAACCATTTACACACTGATGGTGTGTAATTAAAAAATACTGGACTTTAAAAAATACTGAGAAAAGTATTCTGATAAACCATTTACACACTGAAGGTTTCACTATCTCTTAAAGTCATGCTCTGTTTTCTCTTGCAAATTCTTCATTACTTTTTCAAATAATTTTCTTGTCAATTCTCTTATATTCATAACTAAACACAGCATGAGTTTTAAAAATATTCCCATATGATTGGCAACATATTTAAGAAAAGAAATTCATGTTTTACATTATATAAAATATTTAACATTTAAGCATTTTTAAAGTATTGAAAAATAAGTTATTTTTAAAAGCCACCATATTGCATCACTCAACATATCAAACATGGGTTTTTTACCAAAATATCATTCAGACTAAATTGGAATTTATATGAGGGCAGGAATTATCATCTGTTAACTGCTGTAAATCCCCAGATTGAGACAGAGGCCGAGTGGATGCTTAATAAATGTTTATTAAATAAATGAACCAATTCAGACAATGTTGTGACATTTTAATCTTCATTTTACATGTATATTAGATTTATTTTTCATATTTTAGATTTATATATTCAAATGAAATATGGAAACTGGTTGACTTAATGTATTTAATTATATTAGTAACATTTCCTCATATACTTTACCTTCCTCTGCTATACTCCTAAAGTTTTTTTTAAGTTTATACAGAAAAAGAAAGAAGGAAATTTAAATTCAGATTTACAATTAACTTTAACAACCTCAGAACTAGCTTTGAGAGTTTTACATTTTGTTACTAAAGAAGTTACTCAACAACCTATGACTTTTTTTTCTATTTTCTTTTTTTTTTAACTTTTATTTTAGGTTCAGGGGTACATGTGCAGGTTTGTTATATAGGTAAACTCATATCATGGGGGTTTGTTGATGGATTATTTCTTCACCCAGGTACTAGGCCTAGTGCCCAATAGCTATCTTTTTCTGATCTCTCCTTCCTCCCAACCTTCACCCTTAAGTAAGCCTCAATGTCTGTTTTTCCCTTTTGTGACCATGAGCTCTTATCATTTAGCTCCCATTTGTAAGTGTGCAACCCAAGACTTTCTACATCGAAACTTCATGTATTGGAATTGTATATTTTAGCCTCTCATTATTCCTCTTGGGTGGTTTTATAAATAAGTCTGTAAAACTGATTTTATGTGACTTTGCCCCCATTGTACATATTGTGAACTTAGCAATTTAGATATATTGGAATTTAGATCTCAACATATTTGCCTTCCTTTATTCTAATTATATATAACAAAACAAGAAAAGCAGAAGGAAGGAAGGAAGTCTCAAGGGAAAATTTAGAATGGAAAAAATCCATATGAAAAGGTTCAAAATAAAAGAAGAGGGCACAAAGTGATTTTTAAAGATAGTGTTATTCTTGTCTTGTTTTCTTTCTTTTTAAATGTTAAGTTTGAGACTTAAAGACTTTTGCTATATAAGAAAAATCAGCAAGACACCAACTATAATTGTGACTTATCATCTCACTGGCTTCCTTCAGCTTTGGATTTTTAAGCATATTTGTTACTAGTTGTCCCTCAGGTCATCAAGCTCAAGACTAAAATCACCTTTGCAATCTTTGCCACTATCTAGGAAAGTGAGAGGGATAAAGAGAGAATAGGAGGGAGAGAAAGAGACATTCCTTATTATGCTTTATTATTTTGAGCCCAGGAGTACAAGGCTGCAGTGAGCTATGATTGTACTGCTGCATTCTAGCCTGGGTGACAGAGCAAGACCCTGTATATATTTGGGAAAAAAAATAAGCAATGTTTACTTATAAAATTAAGATAAGGAGAACTCTATCTTGAGAATTATATGTACAGTTTTAAATAAATACTCATAATACCCAAGTGCTGTACATTTCCAAGGTTCTACTTTTCACTCCATCTGTAATATCAATTATTTCTTAATTCTTTGGCAAATTCAATCCTTTATTTTTGTAAAACTTTTGCCCTTCCTCTTTTGTCCTCAAAATAAAGCAAATGGATAGGAAAAGAAAAAATAAAGGGGTAAAAATGACAGATATCAGTAAGATGTTAACAGATGCCTCTTACTCCAGAGCCTTGGCATCATACACTATTCTTTCCACCAGAAATGGGTTTTCCACATCCATTTTGGTTTATAAAATTTTTATCCTTCTTTAGTGTTATGTCAGTCGAAATGACATTCTCAAGGAAAGGACCCACCAAAATATCTGTTTGCTTAATGTTTATCATCCTGCCTCAGCTCATAGCCTCCTGGTGACTAGGGACCATGAGTGCTTTGAATTTAGCATAGCTTGGAGTCCGGCAACCAAAATATATTCACAAATGCATGAAAAGTAGTTTAGATTAATATGTACTCATTTGTTCATCCATTGCCCTGTCTCTCTCTGTGAGTAACCCCTAACCTGAGGCTCACTCAGCAGGTCATTAAATTGGAACTGAAATTTTCTTCACACTCTTTCATCAGAATCACTCCTAGTCTAGAGAATGGCCAATATGATACAATACCAAGGACAGATCTCTACTTGCAGTCAGAAACCAAAGAAGTTTTGCGGAATTTGATGAATCCGCAAATATTGCTCTCAGAAAGTCATATACTCAATAACAAATCCAAGATGATGATTATTTGAAAATTTCTCCATTCTAAGAAATAGTAAAATAAAGATTGCTTAATGTTTCATCAATTATTTCCTTTCCATTCTGAATATTCAACATGTTTCCGTTCACTAGCATTTTTCTAATCAGTAAATAAATATGCTCAAACCCTCATCTTATAAAGCCCATCACACAACTCCGAACTAACTGTCTAACTTTCCTATTTTTACAACCAAGCTTCTGGGAAAAAACTAGCCTAAAATCAATGTCTTGACTCCTTCACTCAGCATTCTACTCATTACAATGGAACTTCTGGCCTTATCACTCAATAAAAACAACTGAAGACCCCCCAGATGTTATACACAATAGACACATTTTTTCAGTCTTTCTTTTTATTTGGCCATTTTGTGGTATTTGGCTTTATCAAAAACTCTATTGAAAACTCTTTCCAGATTTTGTTATGTGCCATGATTCCTCCCTGGATTTTCTTCTCTCTCTGGCCTCCCTTTTTCCATCAGTCTCCTTTGTTGACTTTTCTTCTCCCATTTGCTCCCTAACTGTTGGTACACTGCAAAATTCTACACATTACCACTGCCCCTCCCATTCCACATACACCCTGGGAAAATCACATCCTTATGCAAACAGATGGACAAAGCAGTGTCTTCCATATCTGCCTCCCTAGCCAAAACCTCTTCTAAGGAAATACCACTGGTTCTCCTCAAGTGGAAATCTCATAGTTATCCCTAACTGGACATGTTCAAAGCTAGAAATCTACAAATCAGCCTTAACTTCTCTTTTTGCCTCATCTTGCACATAAAATCCATCTCTATATTCTATTGAGGATACTTCTTAAAGATCACAATTCTTTCCTACTTCTTCCTTGCCATGAGTAGAATCTTATTTCAAGCTATTTCTCATCTGTATAACTATAATTACTGCCACTCAGCTAGTCTCCCGGCTTCCTAACCCTAAATCATCTGCTGGACAGCAAAGGCTATGACCTTTTCAGCATGGTCTGGGGCAGAGGTAGAAATATTTTTAGAATAAAGAGGAGTGAATTTATCCAGATAAAGTATACCTTAAAGCAATCTAGACTCTTCCCTCCAGTTCTAGAATTATGAAGCAATGTTTGAATTCATAATTTGATCTCCTGAGTGCATTTAACTACTCAGGAAATCTAAGTCTGGGGTATCATTTATCACTTAAGTTGGTATCTCATGGCAAACTATACATTCTAGTATATAATTCATTCTCTTATGAATTTGGTCAGTAATATTCTATTTCTTATAGCCTGACAAATTGATAACATTAAGCTTTTAAATGTACAAAGCTCAGAACCAGATCTGTGTTGGTGGTGACGTATGCTAACTATGGCAACTTATCACTGGCAGTATCCAGTGTGCAAATATCTAATGACTCCTGTCTGCATATCTTGTCTGGTGGTCTTGGGCATATCATGACTGTGGCATTAATTAAATTGTCATTTTTAAGATATCCCAAATATCTACCCTATGACCTTCTCATATCTGAAACTCTCAAATATTTCAAGGGAGTCTAGAGCTTGTTAGCATGCTTCTTGGAATCATCTAGAAACACATCTTGTTCAGACCCTGTAACATAAAGTTCAGGAACGTATTTGGCACAGACTTGAAGGCTAAATGTGATGAATAACATTGTTCTTTCCTAAGTGTATGTTCAATACTCTATATTCATATAGTTTCCAACTACTGAGCAAATCTAATATTGACAGATTGTATCAAAAACAGATGATGTGGTCCCCAACTTGGACAAATCTACGTGCAAGCCACACCAACCTTAAGTTTAGAGGGAACTTGTTAGGATGCTAAAAGATTTTTTGAACCACCAAGCTTTCTCTTTTCCATTATTTGAGTGACTCCAAGAGCCATCTCACTCCCTATAGATTCTGTCCTCCAAATGTGACTTACATTCACGAACCTCTACCTACTCCCAGTCTGTGTTCTCACATGGAACCCTCATAAACAGAAAGTAATAGGAAAACATCATGAGCTTTGAACTCAAAGAGAGCTGGACTCAGTGCCTGCTTCATCTTTTCCTTACTCACTCTGTGACCTCAGTGAACCATATAACCTTTTCAAAACTCAGTTTTCTTACCTGTAGAATAAAAATTCGTATTCTCACTTCAAGGGATGTTATTTAAACAAAAGAGGTAAAAATAAGTACCATATATGCAGTGCTTTAGAAGGACTCGGGGCTAGTGCAGTGGTTCATGCCTATAATCCCAGCAATGTGGGAGACTGAGGCAACAGGATTGCTTGAGGCCAGGAGCTCAGGACTAGCCTAGGCAACATATCAAGACCTCATGTCTACAAAAAAATTTTTTTAGCTTAGCTGGCCATGGTGGCACATACCTGTAGTCTCAACTAGTCAGGAGGCTGAGGTGGGAGGATCACTTGAGCCTAGGAATTCAGGGCTGCAGTGAGCTATGATCATACCACTGCACTCCAGCCTGGGCAACAAAGCAAGACACCATCTCTGCCACACACACACACACACACACACACACACACACACACACACAGAGGTACTCCTATATTTTATCTTTGTAACAATCTAGGTAGATAGGCAGACAGGTAGGTAGATATATACTTACATAGATAGATACATAGATAGATAGATGATAGATAGATAGATGATAGATAGATGATAGATACATAGATAGATAGATAGATACATAGATAGATACATAGATACATAGATAGATACTTAGATAGATACATAGATAATCACTTTATAGATGAAGAAACTATGGCATCGGGAGGTTAAGTAACTTGTTTAAGATCACGCAGCTAGTAAATGGAAGAGTTGGGGTTTGAATCTAGGCACACTGGCTTTAGAGACTGTATTTTCAATTACTAGGCTTTCTGCATATGCTGAGTACCTTGCATAGTTCCAGGTGCATGTGAGGTGCTAAATAAATACACCTTGTTAGGACAACTGAAATACCCTCTGATGGATTTCCTTAACTCAGATGTTACTGTCTTTCCATTTGTCCCACAAGTTTTTCCTAGAGCCATCTCTCTGAAATACAAATCTGAATCTGCCTCTGATTAGAAATATAGAAAAAATTATCATATTTTCCCATTGCCTAAGACAAAAAGTCTGAACTTTTAACAATGGCATTATAAGCCATAAAGTCTTAACATACAAATGATTCATTGTATTCGCAGTGACCTAAGAATTAAATTATGGTTTGTTTTGCATTACTTCTTCAAGAAAGTATGAAGAAATTCTCTGTCTTTGGGGGAAGTTAGGGAAGAAAAATAGAAGTCATTGTGATTCATCAGGAAGAAATCAGGAAGAAACAAG
This sequence comes from Cacajao melanocephalus, assembly GCA_963573385.1. Classification (NCBI taxonomy): domain Eukaryota; kingdom Metazoa; phylum Chordata; class Mammalia; order Primates; family Pitheciidae; genus Cacajao; species Cacajao melanocephalus. Next base: position 24,829 of record CAUYLG010047754.1, on the reverse strand, counting down.
CATATTCCTTCATCCTTCATACTTTAAGAAGAGTAGTCAGCTTTTTAATGTTTTCACATATTTTTAATGCCTGAAGGCTTTCTGAAAAAATAATCGAGTTCTTTGTAGAAGGATTTCACTGAATAAATCCTTTGTGTTTTGTAGATTGATAAAAGTGACCGAATCCCTCGTGGCTGCCTGGGATTAGCAAGGTTAGTGTTAACATCCTCCTCAAAGGACAAATGCCTAAATTCATGCAAGCCAAGCATATTTTAATTGGCAGGACTTTGGAGAATATATGAGTACGTATGTCTAAAAGCTTCTAGCATTGAGTGGCCAAGTGTAGTCTGGAGGAATGGCGTCCTAAGAAGGACTCTCTGAAGCAAAGACCATCAGTAACAGTTTTATTAGACCACACCTTTAGATGAAATAAAGAGCCAGGGTAACCATAGCAACATCAAACTTCCCCACTTGATTGCGTGTCCTTTATTTTATGCCCATGTCAAGCCAGGTGTCCTTTGTTGATCCAGGACCCCAGAGTGTGATAATAGACTTCTTGTCCATATGGCATCTGGGGTTTTCACTTAGTTTTTATTGAATTTGCAAAATTAAAAATGGGCCACAATTTATATCATAAAGAATGCAAGAGTCCAAGTTCTTATTCTGTATACATGACAGCATTTAGGATGATAGCTTCATTTCTGTGGGATCAATCATTTCAATGTCTCCTGAACACATCTGTATCACTAGTTTCATCTGCCAGGCTAGTCTTAGACATCATGATCTCTCACATAGGTCATTAAAACAACCTTTCTCACAGAGTCGCCTGCTTTTTACTTTTGCATTCCTCCAATCCATTCTCAAGATGGGAGCACTCGTATTGAAACAAAATTCCAACCACACCACCTCTTCACTTTAAATTCTTTAATGTTGTCTCATTGGTCTTTGTGTAAAGACAAAAATCAACAGTCATCAGCCTTATGGAGCCCCTGCCTGCACCTGAGCTCAGCTCACACCCAACCTGTGCTCTGGGCTCCAGCCACACTGGCCTTTCAGTTTCTCTGGGCACCTCCTAGTTTCTTCCCCTATGGGAGCCAGGCACATGCTTTTTCTCTCTGTTGGGAGCATTCTTGCCTGGCAGAAAATTCAATCCTATTCGTCCTTTAGATCTTAGATCAAATGTCAAGGGTGTTTTCTGAGAATCCTCTTGGCCACACCCACATGCTCAGGCAGGGTTAAACTGCACCATGACTTGCTCCCATTCCCTTTTATGTCATAGCACTTCTTACAGTTTTCAAACAAACATAGCTTTTATGTTTTTCTTCCAATGGCTATCTTGCTGATATATACCACACTTTATGAGGGCAGGGCTTGTTTCGTCTTTTTTAATCAGCAATTTGTCTTGTACAATATTTAACACTTGATCCAATGCATTTAAGATATATTTGTGAAATTAGACCAAATTTTGCATAATTATAAAATCTTAAAACTGGTATTAGGGGTAGAAGAGGGATGTAAAATAGGAGTAAGGAAAAAGGTAATTTTGTGATGACACATTGGGAAAGATGAAACCAATTAAGGGAAAATGAAGCTCATGACAGAGCAGTTCTTTGGTGGAGTTTACCACAAGTGAAGCTAAAACATGGATGCTGATACTTACTGAGATAAGATTAAGGAGGTAGAAGACAAGTGCAATGACATGTGGTTTTATGAAGTGAAATTCAGGAGATAGGAAGTAGATCCCCAAGACATGAAGTGGGTCCCCAAGGCAGGAGACAATTCCCAGGTCATAAAATCACACGAGATGCAATGATATTATAAAATAACTGCACATATAATTGATAATAAAGAAATAATCAACTGAACAAACCAGAACACAGATGAAGATACAAATAATTCTCATCCATAGTACACATAAATTAAAATTAATATTACTGAGCACAGAATTACGAATTGTGCTCACATAAAATAATACATAAAAGTATTGACATTTTACTTAGTATAACATTTTTATTGTTTTGTTTCCAGAAACAATTATTTATGAGAACTTTCATATGTATCTCCTGATTTCAGTTCCATCCAGCCTACCTTTTTAAATCAGGTCTTAAATCTTTCAACTGGGATTGTCCTCTTATTTTCAGGAATAAAACACCAGCAGTGTGGAATATAGCAACCCCAGTCATGGTCCATCAATATCCCTCCCAGCCTTTCTGCTGTAGGTGTGCTGGCCCACAGCCAACTGTCAGCTTCTGTGCTTATTTGCCTGAGGGCCTTCTCTGAGCTGATGCTGCCCTGCCAGGGAAGGCAGGAAGTACCAGACAATTACCTCCTCCTTCTCAACCCCTAGGAGCTCTCAACCAATGACTGATAGGAGCCAGTGTAGAAATACACCAGCTTCCTCAGTTCTGTGGTGGAGATAACTCTGAGGCTCACGTTCTACACTGGCTCCCTGAGTTGCCCAGTGGGAATAAGTCACAATTATTCACAGTGGAAATTTGCTGGTCATTTACCCATTATTGAATGTTTTTGCTTTCCCTGTTTCATTTCCCCTACTGCAGTTTCCTAGTATCACCTCCAAAACAAGCTACTTGTATTCACTTATTTGTCTGAGGGTCTCCTCCCTGAGGAAATCCAAACTAAGACCTCCAAGAATTAACATGGAAACCTAGAAGTTTCCATGTTCCAGTATAGTTGCCAGGAACAACCATACTACCTGTGGTTTTATCTTAAGTCATTTATTCTATTTTTTTCCTCAGGGTTTTTCTCATTTCTGTCTCTGACAAAACCAGGAAGAAGAAAAATTTTTACTCGACGTTAAAGTGTAGTGGTGATTTCAGCTTTCAAATTATAGAAAAATAAATGAAGAGTCACAGTGTTGTGCAAACAAAGAAACTCTCAGATAGGGCAATCTATTGCAGATGCCATTTTGCAGAGTACATTAAAGAAAGGCAAACCTAACTGCAATCATCACACAAATCTGCCATTTCTACAGTTCATGAAGACTGTACTTAGAGTCAGAAATATGAGCAAATGCAGACAGAGACTGAGAATTTTCTTAAACCAATAATAAAAACCTCATTACCTGGAAGTGACTATTTGCATCTCTCTATTGTATCACAAATGGTACAGAATACATTGACGTGGCCGAAAAAAGCGGGGGTGGAGAAATTCCTCTAGTAGAAAGGTTTCCTTTAGCCACACCTTGGGAAAGGGTTTTATAATCACTTAATGGAAATATGGTTAATTTGAGAATCACATTTATAGAAGTTTCTGTTTGGTAAATTTGATATACTTGTATCATGTTAAAGCTAGTTGTAGTAAATTATACATATTACTTACTTTAAAGTGGGAGAATCATCTTGTGTTCCTTTGAATTTCAGTGTAAACACATTTATTCATACATTGGTTTTGATAAATATCTGTCTTCCAAATGACAAGTGTAATAAACATTCTGGTAACCAAAATTGTTAACCCATGTAAGCAGTAGATTTACAGTATTCTTTTTAAGTAAGCCTTATTCATTCTTGGCTGGTCCACGATAGTATTATTTGTAATGCCATTTGAATAAGTGGCACTCAGTGGATTTTCCTTGAAGGGAAGAATTGCTTTACCAATATCTTTTTAGATTTACTCTACTAAGCTTCCTGCCCCAGAAAAATATATGATTTTATGAAGGATGATCCTGATGGGAAATTAAAACAGTCACAGATGTCTCAATTATATTTATATTCTTTTCTCACAAACAAACCCTGCTGAAAACCAGAATTTTTATCCCTTCACTAAGAATCTAAGAAGTAAAAATTTACATTTGCCATTTCACCTCCATGTCACCTTCCTGGGCTTTGATGTAATGCAACAGAATGATGGCTCCTATTTAATTAAACAGAAATCTGGATTAACTCCAGCTGTGAGCCATGCAATCAGTCCTTGTGTGAGCAAAAAGGGGTGTAATGCTTGGCCCATAGATCATTCCTGCATGGAAATCTGCTCTCACTCAAAGCCATCAGCAGGCCACTGAAAATCATTTTTTTCCCATTTGAATTACTCAGAATGTGCAGCTGCCCCCTGTTCCCACCTTATGAAAAGAACCTGAAAGGCTAAAAGATTTTGATTTGTACTTTTCCCATAAGTACTTTTTAATCAAAAGAGGCCCTGCCCTGCCTGTTGATACATCTAGAATTTCTTTGTTTGCTGTTAAGAAGCACTATAGATGTGGTTTGCTGTTTAACTCAGGGTTGTTTTTTTTTTCATATGTATCTCTCCAGATGGGTGTAATTTGATTCTTTGATACATATTGAACAGATTTTTTAGAAACAGCTTTTTTAGAGGCAGATTTTTGTTGCAATATGACTTCATCTTTCTTCCAAAAGGAAATATCTTGATCCTTCTGAATTGTGAATGGGTTTACTCACAAAACTCAAACTTTTAATACAAAAGGCTGGAAGGTCCTTTCTATTACAGATTCAGGCCAACTATAGGCCATGATAAGGGTAGGGATGTGTCTATTTTGCTGGGGTTGATGAGGGTGGACAAAGACTCCTCAATATGGGGGAGATCGCCAACAAGGAGGTATAAATAAAGTCCTCAGATCTACTCTGAGTAAGAAGTGAGTAAATATGAACAAACAGGGTGGCTCAATTATGTCCAGTTTAGAAGAGGATGAGCAGAACCCACACGTCCTCATTGTTTCTACTGAGAATGGATGAAAGGGCATCTTCTTGCTAGAAAGAGGAAGGGAATGGGCAAAAAAGGATCCAATGATATCTTGAATTCGTATAATTATTCCTGATAGCATCTTTTAGAAAGATTAATCAAAGTATCAGGCTTTCTCCGGCATGCTTCTGGTACACAGAGTTCTGCAAACCAAGTCAAAATTCCCATTACTCACAGAAGGTTTTGCAAATCTTAGTGTTTTGCAACTTTAAGCACTGAGTGTGTAGATGGGTTTGATTCTCTGAAAATAAATAAAAAGTCCAGCCACCTTGGATTCTTCTCTAATTGTTGAAACTCACCTGCCAGAGCAAATTGAAACTTCAAAGCCCAGCACTTTGAGTAACAGAGTGTATTAGTCTATTTTCACACTTCTGATAAAGATATACCCAAGACTGGGAAGAAAAATAGGTTTAATGGACTCACAGTTCCAAGTGGCTGGGGAGGTCTCACAATCATGGTGGAAGGTGAAAGGCATTTCTTACGTGGTGGCAGCAAGAGAGAATGAGAGAGAAGTGAAAATGGAAATGCCTTATAAAACCATCAGATCTCAGAAACATATTCACTACCACAAGAACAGCATGGGAGATATTGCCTCCATAAGTCAATTACTCCCGCTGGATCCCTCCTATAATACGTGGAAATTATGGGAGTACAATTCAAGATAAGATTTGGGTGGGGAGACTGAGCCAAACCATATCATTCCACCCCTGGCTTCTGCCAAATCTCATGTCCTGATATTTCAAAACCAATCATGCCTTCCCAACAGTCTCCCAAAGTCTTAACTCATTTCAGCATTGGCACAGAAGTTCACAGTCCAAAGTCTTATCTGAGACAAGGCAAGACCCTTCCACTTATGAGCCTGTAAAATTAAAAGCAAGTTAGTTATTTCCTAGATAAAATGGGGGTACAGGCATTGGGTAAATACAGCAGTTCCAAATGGGAGAAATTGGCCAAAACAAAGGGGTTACAGGCCCCATGCAAGTCCGAAGTCCAGCGGAGCAGTCAAATCTTAAAGTTCCAAAATGATCTCCTTTGACTCTGTGTCTCACAACCAAGTCACACTGATGCAAGAGGTGGGTTTCCATGGTCTTCGGCAGCTCCGCCTCTGTGGCTTTGCAGGGTACAGCCTTCCACCCATCTGCTTTCAGGGGCTGGTGTTGAATGTCTGCAGCTTTTCCAGGTGCACAGTGCAAGCTGTCAGTGGATCTACCATTCTGGAGTCTGGAGGACCGATAGCCCTCTTCTCACAATTCCACTAGGCGGTGCCCCAGTAGGGACTCTGTGGAGGGGCTCCAATCCCACATCCCCCTTCTGCACTGCTCCAGCAGAGGTTCTCCAGGAGGACCCTGTCCTGCAGCAAACTTCTGCCTGGACATCTATGCATTTCCATACATCCTCTGAAATCTAGGTGGAGGTTCCCAAACCCAAATTTTTGACTTCTGTGTATCTGCAGCCTCAACACCACATGGAAGCTTCCAAGTCTTGGGGCTTCTACCCTCTGAAGCCACAGTTTGAGATCTACATTGGCCCCTTTCACAGATTGAGCGGCTGGGATTCAGGGCACCATGTCCCTAGGTTGCACACAGCAGGGGAACCCTGGGCTTGGTCCACAAAACCATTTTCTCCTCCTAGGTCTCTGGCCCTGTGATAGGTGGGGCTGTCCTGAAGGCCTCTAACATGGCCTGGAGACATGTTCCCCACGGTCTTGGGGATTAACATTTGGCTCCTCGTTACTTATGCAAATTTCTGCAGCCAGCTTGAATTTCTCCTCAAAAATGAAATTTTCTTTTCTATCACATAGTCAGGCTGCAAATTTTCTGGACTTTTATACTCTGCTTCCCTTATAAAAATTAATTCCTATAACAGCACCTGAGTCACCTCTTGAATGCTTTGCTGCTTAGAAATTTCTTCTACTGGATACGCTAAATCATCCTTCTCAAATTCAAAGTTCCACAAATCTCTAGGGCAGGAGCAAAATGCTGCCACTCTCTTTGCTAAAACATTACAAGAGTCACCTTTGCTCCAGTTCCCAACAAGTTCATCTCTATCCGAGACCAACTCAGCCTGGACTTTATTGTCCATATTGCTATTGGCATTTTGGACAAAACCAGTCAGCAAGTCTCTAGGAAGTTCCAAACCTTCCCACATTTTCCTGTCTTATTCTGAGCTCTCCAAACTGTTCCAACCTCTGCCTGTGACCCAGTTCCAAAGTTGCTTCCACATTTTCAGGAATCTTTCGAGCAGCATTCCACTCTACTACTACCAATCTGCTTATTTGTCCATTTTTATGCTGCTGATAAAGACAGACCAGAGACTAGGAAGAAAAGTAGGTTTAATAAACTCACAGTTCCATGTGGCTAGGAGGCCTCACAGTCATGATGGAAAGCAAAAGGTGGTAAGAGAGAATGAGAGAGAAGTGAAAGCTGAAACCCCTTATAAAACCATCAGATCTCATGAGACTTATTAACTACCACAAGAGCAGTATGGGGGAAGTTGCCCTGTGATTCAATTATCACCCACCAAGTCCCCCCGACAACATGTGGGAATTATGGGAGTATAATTCAAGATGAGATTTGGGTAGGGACACAGAGCCAGATCATATTACAGGAAGTCAGCTTCAAGGTAAAGGCAACACTACTCCTTAAGGCAATGACACTATGGCTTCCTGTTCCTTGAACTGGCAGTGAGAGGAAAGGTAGTATGAAATTATCCTCCTAGACTAGTGGTCTTTAACCGTGAGTGCATGTAAGATTAAGTGCTCTCAAATTATAAGTGGGAGCTTTAATAAAATAAGAAGTGCCTGAGACTACTGGCTCTGAATAGGACCAAGGCATCAGGAGTTGTTAATACATCCCCATCTGATTCTAATGTGCAACCAGGTTGAGACCCACTGTCACAGAGACACTTTAAAAATATTTGACTCCTGATTTCTAGATTAATTTTGCACCATCAGAACAGACCTTGATTGCACCCGCTACAGATTAGATACCAATAGCAAACCTTAATTCAGACAAAAAAAAAAAAACTGAAGTCTAGCTCATAGTGAGAAGTGATTATCCTCTTGGTATGTGGGACAAACAGCAATGTGAAATTTAGCTATGATGTTAGCAGATCCTGGGCCTTGTGCAATCCATTCTGAGGCAGTGGTACAAAGGGCTGCTGCATAACAGTGGCTATATCAGCTGTCACCATAGACCACAGTGCCAATGGCTGTGGCAGTTCAAGCAGTGGGACTGAGTGTACCATTTTTGTCTTCCCGAAGACATTATTTAAACTGGCACTTTCTTAAGGGAGGAGACATCCAGTGACATTATTATGTGGTAGAAGACACAAATTGGTTACTTGAGGCCCCATATAGAATCCTTAAGGTTATCATTCACCAGACCTAATCATCTTTGGGTCTCTAGATAAGACTACATCAATTGGAGGACATTTTGGGCCATAGTGTGTCTTGGACAAATAACAGTTTGTTATATTAAATCTTGTGTTCTCATTGACTACAACTGTAATTTCAGAGATGTTTATTTTGACCTAGTGTTTTACAATCAAAAGAATGTGGTTTGAAAATCATTAAGCTAGATTCTTGTCCCAGATCTATCACCCACCAGTTGTGTAGTGGCAGGGAAATTAAAACACTTTAAATGACTATCACTGATATCCAACTTTTAGATGAGGTTTGGAGATATTAGGTGAATTCTCCAAGGCCAACCAGCTCTTAAATGGCAGAACCAGGACTGAAGCCTCTGTCTGCCTGGCTCCCAAATCAGTTATTCTATTATATGATGCTCAATACAGTCTTCCTGCAGTCTAGCTCAAAAAATTATATTATATGTTGTTTCTAAGAATTCTTCAGCTTACAGTAACATACTATTTTAAATTCCACGCTGAGATCACTCATTCAACCCAAAACACAATTTGCTAAGTAATTAATGTTATATAAATACTTAACAGAAGTGTTTAGGTATTTCATATTTATCTCCACCAATGTTTGCCAAATGTCTGATCTAAGCAAAGGATTAGATAGAAATAAAAAATGGACAAGCTGGTCCCCACACCTCAAGGAGCATTCACCTGTATGGGAAATAATGGTAGGAAATTGTGTATTGTATATTCATATTGTAAAGAGTGCCATAAAAGAGGCAATGTTTTATAAAGCACAGAAACTTTTTGCAGTGAATAGAATCATTCCTTAGCCAACTATAATTTTGCATTTTCCTATATCAGGTGCTATAGTCAATAATTCTAACAAAATTTTCTTGAATAAACATAATTCACATAGTAATACTTGAATCATGCATTTCATTATGCACTCCTGTTTGCCATTTGACTCATACATTTGGGGATTTGTTTCTTGCAGAAGGGTGTTGGCAAGGCAAGTTCCCTGTGTCAGCAACATTGGTGTCGGCCTCTTTGACAGGAGTTGGAAGGAACCCAAATTCCTACCAATGGACTCACTACTTTGAGTTAAGGCTTTGATAAAATATCAGTGTGATATATCAAATGGCATAAATTAAGTAGCCCATCAATGCCTTTTGAGCACATGCTTAAAGGACATTTTATCCAGAAGAATTCACAATCTCTAAGGGAATTAAACCAAAATAAAATGGAGACATCTCTATAAAATGTGCAAAAATTGAGTGAAGTCCAGAGCTGGGAGATGACTAAAGAGAGCAGGATCATGAACTGAAATTCATGTTGGTTATGGGATGCAAGTCACGTCTGGTGATAGATGCTCCCAAAGAGGATTTAAAAGGGGAGCGGATATGCGAGATACATTTCCTATCTTACTGTGGATTCTCCCGGAAGCAGAGTCTGAGATAACATTTTTAGTAAAAGCAGTTCACTTAAATTTGATCCCAAGAAATGGTAGTGAGGTAGTGGGGACAATGATACTGGGAATGGCAAAACACCAATAAAAGGTAACTAATGAACCGCTTACTGCTCAGGGCAACTAGAGCACAATATTTCTAGGGGTTCTCTGAGGAAGTGTGGAGAAAGTGCCTCAAAATTGTCCCACCCAGGAACAGGAAGACTGGGATGTTTCCCCCCCCCATTCCCATGCCCCTGTTGTTTGAGGATTGTCCCCAAAGTGTTAACTTCATTTCTGGACTTTACTGGCAATTGGGCTTTGGCGGGAGGGCCAAGGCCACAAAGCAAGGATGAAAAAAGCGCCAAGGATGCAAAGTGAGATGCAAGTGGTTACTCTTGGTGAGGACCTGCATGTGAAACCATCTGCCACCTTGTGCTGAAACGAGGAGGCCTGAAAAGGTGAGGGACAGCGCTGCTCAGGAGCATGCCATATGCACCCACTCGACACTTCGGTCAGGACTAGGCCTCGGTTTTGTCATCTCCATTTTTAAATCATTCCAATAACCAGAAATATCACTATTTTAGTAGACTCAATGAAAAATGGATTAATATCCTGTCTGTTCTCTCTTCCCTGGCTCTGAAAATTAAATGGAACGTTCTATTTCAAAAAAGCCACTCATTAAAAAGCAGACCGGTAAAGACTGTTCCAACAGAAGGCAATTTCCTTTTGAACAGTGTAGATGGAGACTGTTTCTTTTCACACCCTCTATTCTTTTACCCTGAAGATATCAATAATTAAGACTATCTTCTTCCTGCCCAAAGCTACTGAAGATTCAATTCATCAACAGTTTCCACTTGTGGAAAGTATAGACCATGCCAACATGGGCCTCCTCATCACAAGTGAGGAAAGTTTACAGTCCCACCTTCTAGCCCACCTCAGTTACCACATGAAAAGAGGCATCTAAAATCCCATCTCTGGCTCAGAGCAGAACATGGTGCTCAGCACTTACGGATACATGAAGGTAAAAGCCAGCTTGCCACATCAAATGTTGCTACTGTTGCCGCTGTCTTCTGTAGCTCATTTTCCAAGGACTATATACATATTTACATAAATTTAAATATATAACATGTGTGTTATTAATATATTATATTAAATATGCATTAATAATATATTTAAACATAAATAATTTTACTTACATTTATTATAAACATGTATACCTTTCATTGGGTAAAATTATGTATATGCATTATTTCTGCTTGGAGAAAGTTTCAAAGGGTACAATTGGGAATGAAGGCATCAGGAAAGGTAAAATGTCCTAGCACAAAAAAGAGTGCAGTTAAAGTTGTATCAATATTCCTGTTATAAACTGATAAACCCTGAGCTCAGTGCGGTCAAGTTTTACATGCCTGAGCTGACATGCCAATCTGCCAGCAGTCATATGGTTCTCATATGGCGACACTCCACAGATGCCAGCAAAATGTGAGACATTTCTGGCTCATTTCCTTTCATTTTCTTGAGTGCCATGTTGCCTACACATGCACACTCACATGCGTGTGCACACACACACACACACACAAACACATGCACACACCCAGATCTTTGTCATGCTATAATAGCACTGCTATAATCCACTCAATCCCAGCAGTTCTATTAACATTACCTTATTCCTGCCTCCTTAGAGATTAAAAATAATTCGTCAATTAGCATTTAACACTGAGGCTATTATTTTCAAGATTTCAAACCGAACACAACTTTTCCTGTGAGTCTACATAGATTCTTTTGAGTAAAAAGTAGATTTTGTAGCACATATTTCTATGTATGATTGAAAGTACGCAGCTGCAAAAATCTCAAACAATTCTGTCCTTTGCATTTCAAAACTGATGTGTGCCTTGTGTTGACAGAATCTATTGCTCCAGTTATTGTGTAACCTCATTACATAATCCACATAATAAATTTTTAATTCTTTAAATAGTTTTAATGGAGTAAATGTATGTTTCCTCATTAGGTCTATAGCATCATTGAATCTACACCATATGTATTTCCACAGTGCACTCTTAAACATACCCAATTGTACAGAAATTCTTTGCTATTACTTTGCAAGTGGTACTGAGCAAATTAATGGTAAATGAAATCAAAGTGACACATTCACATAGTTATGACAAATGCAACTACACACACAAATGAATCACGCTTCCAGCCAAACGTTCTCCTCAACCCCCAGCTTTGAGCAAGATAGGCATATCTGTTTCAACTCTGTATTTCCTTTATTCAGACCTTAATGGCACATAAATATTTGTAATTTAATGCATAAAGTATTTACAAATATAAATACAATATGGTCTACCTTTATCTTCTAGACCCTTATATGGAGTGAGCTCCTTAGGCATACTATATACAAAACGGATGGCAGATGGCAATTGGATAAAACTAATATACTGTCTGGCTCACAAATGAAGAAAAGTATCTAATGAGTACCATCTTCCCTCCCCTCCCTAAGGATGTTGCCACTACAGAAGATATGATTTCAATAAATATAATGAATTATTTTCATTATAAACACACCACTGCCAATTTTTTTTCACAAAGCAGTGTTTACATAAATATATCCCCAAAGCAAAGAGAAATACGTTCGAATCTAAATTGAATTCATTCTGCAGCCTATAATCACAACGAGCTTTTTAGTAACTTTCCTTCAATGTTCAATAAACAAACAACCACAAATTAGATCAAAAATCTAAGTCTTTTGAGAGACAAAAAAGAGTAACTTTTAAAAGTTTTTTGGTCTGGTAAGAATATTCACAGAACATCAAGCTCTTTCCAATTTCTGAATAACCCAGATTAAAATGTAGCAAAAACAAAACCATTATCATAGGGTGTGAAAATTCTTATATCTTGGAAGTGTTGAAATGTGTTCCAATTTTCTTATACCTCTAAACAAGAACACAAATAAGAATATACTATCTACACGTCATTTTTACACTGATTCTAGCAAATGAACATTGAGTAACTACTAGATGCCAAGCAACTGTTAGGTGTTGAAACACAAAAACGAATAAGACACGAAGATCCTGTTCTTAAGGACTTCACACTTACCCACTCACTTTTCAAATTGTTATGAACAATGCCTGGACAATAAATAAAGTGCATGAGAGTCACAGAACCCAGTGGAGAATTCCATGCTGCACTCAAATGAAAACCAGTTCCTAATCTCTTTCAGTAGAAGAAACCATGCCACACACAAGTCATTTAGAATATCCTAGGTATCCTTTTACTCACATACATTCATTTGCCAGTTATTGTAAATTAACTTAAATTTTATAAGTCCATTCTTAAATATTTCAAACTCTTTGGAATTCTATATAAAGTCTAGACTGAGATTAAACTTTTAGCATACTCTTCCTTCATGGATAGAGTATTACAAATTCAAAAAACAGAATTGTAATGGTATTATGAACAGATCTAGAGGAAACATTGATTTTAAGCACATGTGAGAAACGTATTTCTTTGAGGCAATTGATAAATTCATTCTCAAACATTCTTATCATTCAACAAAACAGGACTCTTAAGGAAATTTAGTATATAGGAAATAATTAACCTGAATATTAATGCTAAAAAATGTTATTTCCTGAAAAAAAATCAATTGTTTTCTATTTCTTATTATATAAGTCTTCTGAAAGTATGATTGTCAATGACTACACAGAGAACCAGAAATACCATTTCATCCAGCAATCACATTGCTGGGTGTATACCCAAAGGATTATAAATCATTCTACTATAAAGACACATGCACACATATGTTTATTGCAGCACTATTCACAATAGCAAAAACTTGGAACCAACATAAATGCCCATCAATGATAGACTGGATTAAGAAAATGTGTTACATATACACCATGGAATACTATGCAGCCATAAAAAGGATGAGTTTATGTCTTTTGCAGGGACATGGATGAAGCTGGAAACCATCATTTTCAGCAAACGAACACAAGAACAGAAAACCAAGCACCACATGTTCTCACTTGTAAGTGGGAGTTGAGCGATAAGAACCCATGGATATAGGGAGGGGAATATCACACACCAGGACTGTCAGGGGGTGTGGGTCTAGAGGAATGAGAGTATTAGGGGAAATACCTAATGTTGATGAGGGGTTCATGGGTGCAGCAAAACACCATGGTACATGTATACCTATGTAACAAACCTGCACGTTCTGCACATGTACCTCAGAACTTAAAGTATAATAATAATAAACACCAAACTATTTTTAAAATTGCTTTTAAAAGTAATTAAAATTGTTTATAAATTTTTCTTATAAAAATAAATTATTTATATCTAAGTATAGAAATTATATAGATTTAAATGTTTAATTTATCTTAAAACTGTGTAAGAGGGTTCTCATTTGATTGTTTCCTTTTGGTAAATTTCTGGGCACAAAATTACTTAGTCAATGACAAAGATAATTTTTAAGTTTTTGTGTATATGTTGCCCAAGTACTCCCAACAAATTCTAACAATCTTTATGCTTAATTATATCACCACACTTTACTACAAACAAAATGTTATCATCTTTTTAAAATTGCCAGTATGTCAAAATAAAATAGTATAGAATTAATAATTTGCATTTTCATAATTGTTATGTTGGACATATTTTTAGTGCTCACTTTAGTTTCATCTTTATGTGTTTGCTAGAGATCTTTGTTCATTTTTTTCTATTGAGATATTAATTTTTATATTAAAATTTATAAAAACTCTTTATATACCAACCTCTTACTTTTGCCATATATGTACAGCAAACATTTCCTCATTTTGGTCTGTCTGTTCTTGAACCACATCACAGAGTTAAAGCAATTGTATCTTTACACTATTTTAAAATCTCAACTGGTACAATAACTCTCTGTCATTTCTTTTTCAAAATCTGTTGATTTCTAGTAATGGGAAAAAATTGCAAAATATTGAAGTCACATGGAATGTAAAGTAGTTTATGAATAATTGATATCTTTATAATATTAAGTTTTGTTTTCCAACTGTATTTTTGTTTCACTTTCTTTATGTACCTTCATTATGGTTTTTGTTTTCTTCAGAGAAGACTACAATATATATTGTTAATTTTTTGGCAAATATTTCATATTTTTGGTTGCTAATGGGAATGAGGTCTTTATTCCTTTATACTACTGTGTTTTATATACTGGAATTAGCTGATGTGTGCGTGTGTGTGTGTGTGTGTGTGTGTGTGTGTGTATTTTTCTAACCAATCATTATTGAATTTATTGGATGAATTATATTAAATTTCAAGTGCTATAAGATATTTCAGTAATTCTCTTTGATTCAGCAAGTCATGTGTATCATTATTAATGGTAATATATGCTTCTAGATTATTTTATTATCTTCTTGAATTCATTAGAACATCTAAAACAATGTTATATGATATTGGTAACAGTGGGCTTCAATGTTTCCCCCAGTTTTAATGGTAATAGCGCTAATATTTTAAAACTGAGTATAGTTTTGCTGTTGAAATAAGATAGATTTATTTTAAAGAAGTTAAGAAAGGCCTTTCTACTTCCACTTCACTGAGGAATATTTAATACAAATAGCAATGACCTTTATCAAATGAATTTTTGTCATGTGTCATGACGGCATCATACTTTTTCTCCTTTGGCCTGTTGATGTTATTAATTATCCTAATACCCCTAATATTAGAAAGTTTTTACATCTTTAAAATACATCTTAGTTATGTGATCATGGTAAGTTTTCATTTGTTTTTGAAATTGCTTGCTGGTATCATTTTTCTGATTCATTGATTTCTGCTTACATATTTATCAATTTCTTCCTCTTGACTTTCATATGTCTGTATACACATAGATATGTGGGATATACTTTTCTTTATTTCAATTAAATGATAAATTTATTCATTTTCCATCCTTTGTGTTAACATCATGGAATTATCTCTAAATTCCTTTTAAATCATCTTTTTAAAATTTTTGTTTATTTACTCTTTTGAGAGGGAGTTTTGCTCTGTTGCCCAGGCTGGAATACAATAGTGTGAACTCAGCTTGCTGCAACCTCCACCTCCTGGGTTAGTACAATTCTCCTGCCTCAGCCTCTGAGTAGCTGGTATTAGTAGCCCGCCATCACACCCAGCTAATTTTTGTTTTTTTGTAGAGATGGGGGTTCACCATGTCGGCCAGGCTGGTCTCGAACTCCTGACCTAAAGCAATCCACCCACCTCGGCCTCCCAAAGTGTTGGGATTACACCATATTCAGCCACCATATTCATAGCCACCATATTCAGCCTAAATCATCTTTTATGAGGGTTTTATTACTCATTTTAATTATTTCTAAACCAACCATAATTGCAAAAGTTTTTAGTTTTACTTTAACCTGTCAACGAGAATGTTGTTGTCAATGACAGCATTGTCATTAATCTGTCAATGACAATTGCTGTATGTTTGAAATTTTACTATTCGGTTCTGGTTTTATTGCTGTTATTAAATATATATATATTTTTTTCTTTTAGAATTGCTTACATTTCCTGTGGGTTAATAAATAATCAACTTTTGCAAGCTATGAAACTAAAAAAATGTATATCCTCATTTTGTATGGTTCAAAATTATACAATTTATGTAAAACAATCATTACTATCTTTTGTTTCTCCATCTCCTTATCAATAACCAAATAATTATTGAAGTACATCAAAATTGTTCACAATTTTTCAGTTAATTACATTTATCACTATTTTTAGTATATGTTGGTGACAGTTTTCATCATAAAAAGTTTTGAAACTTTTATCTTGTTTATGGATTGTACTTTTGCCAATATAAAAGAAAAAGACTATTAGTATATTGACATTTTGAGCATTGGAGGACTTCGAATACATTTATTTGATCAATATTTATCCATGCTTTTAACATTAGCCTGTTGGAATCACCACATTTTAGATTCATCTTTTACATACTGCACAGGAATGGGTTTTGTTTTTCTCACACACTATGAATACAGCTGGCATCTATAAAAATAATTTGACCTATTTATATTCACAAACATCATTTCACTTTGATATTTTATGATTGCTTGGTATTTGAGTCTTATATTCTATTTCACTTGTTTTCTATTATTTTTACATGAAATATAGGTATATTTTTTAGTGTAAGCATGCCTTGAAGATATTGTGGGCTCAGTTCTAGACCACCACAATAAAGTGATTATCACAATAAAGTGAATCACACAAAGTTTTTGGTTTCCCAGTGCACATAAAATTGTGTTTACATGACATTGTAGTCTATTAAGTATGCAATGGCATTATATCTAAAATATAACAATGTACCTATCTTATTTAAAAAATATTTTATTTGTTAAAAAATGCTGACACAGAGACATGACATGAGCATATGCCACTCAAAAAACGATGCCGATAGCCTCACTCGATGCAGGGTTACCACAAACCTTCACTTTGTAAAAAACCCAATATCTACAAAATGCAAAAAAAAAAAAAAAAAAAAGTAGAGTGTATTATAACAAGGTCTGCCTGTAATTAAGAAAAACACAGACTTCTTTAAATGATGTTAATAACACAGCATTATTTTAAAGGATTTGAACATATATTGTTCTAATTTTCAGTATCAATTGTAAAATATTGATTGCTCCAAGTATAATAGAAAAGTAGCCTATTATACTTTTCCTTTCTTCCATCTCTCCTCTTCGTGCTTCTTGACAAGCTTTGTATACTGTAATTTAAGACTCAGGTGTATTACCGAATTGTTCTTTACATTATGTATCTTCTCTTCAACATCCATTTATAGATCTTAATTTAGTAGCTATAGTCTACTTACTATACATATTTGTGATATTTTTCAACAAATCAATATTTAAATGTTTTCAATGCTGTAAACCATGTCTTTCCTACCACGGTTTCTCCAAATGTAATTCATGTCTTGGTTGCAGGAGTATATCTTAATATAGGTGATATATTTTTTGACCTCGGAATATCTAAAGATGCCTATAGGTACAATTAAACAATAATGTTTTGAATATAGAATTCTTGAGTAACAAATATTTTACCTGAAATATAGAGATATTACTCTTTACATGTCATCTTCTAGTTTTTATATTGTATAATAGAAGAGAATTTCTACGGTCAGAGTGAATTTTGGGGGTAGGCATCATGTACTTTGTTTAATTTTTATGTTTATAATTATACTTATTTGTTCTTAAAAGTCTAGGCAGTATGCTTGGGCATGTGTACGTACTGAGATTTTTCATAGTATGTGGTTAGCTCTATCAGTCTGCAAGACTACAACATGTTTTATCTCAGTTTTTCCTCAGGTAATAGTTTGTTGGATTCTAATTACTTATTCTTCATACTAAGTGTCTTTTTCATTTTCAGTTTTTAAAAATTTATTCTAGAAGGCTTACTCAAGCTGAATTTTATCATTGATAAAATATTAGGAGGCATTAAACTCTGCACTTCATTATTGCCACTATGGTCTTATTTCTGCTCCTTTGAGTTTCCATACAGTCCTTCCTTGTGGTCATCCTTTCAACGCAGTCATCGAGCTCCATTTTTATTCCTGGTTGTCTTGGTGTGCCTTGTCATATCAGTTGCTGTCCTACTGATAGGGACAGGAGGCAGAGAAATTCTAGGCAGAAAAGGGAAGGTCCTCAACAAAACCCCACCCTCAAGCCTGAAACTGCAGCCCAAAATGAGAACTTACACCCCTGTTTTCTCAATAAAATGTTGCCTTTCCCAAAACCACCATGGCCCCGCCCTGCCCCATCCTGTGCCTATAGAAACCCCAGGGTCAGCCAGAAGACAGGGGAGAAGCAGCTGGATGTTGGAGATTACAGTTGGACATCAGAGAGAAGCAGCTTGACTTCAAAAGGACAGCTTGACAGCGTAACTTTGGAGAAAAATCCAGCCAGAGTTGGCCAGACTTCAGGAGATTACCTTCCCGCCCTATCTCCTTTTTAGCTCCTCTTCCCACTGAGAGCCACCTCCATTGGCAATAAAATCTCCCACATTTACCATCCTTCAATTTGCATTCGTGTGACCTCATTTCTCTTGGACATCAGACAAGAACTCAAGAACCACGAGTTTAGATGCAAAAAGCTATCACACTGACCCTTTGCCCTCCCTGGTGGAAGGCAGCCACCTCACACAAAAAGGCAGAGGGTCCACTGAGCTGTTAACACTTAAGCTGCCCATCAGCAGCAGAGCTAAAAGAGCATAACACTCCCCCGGCACTTCAGAAGTTGTGGGCACTCCCTCTAGATGCTGCCATGGGGCCTGCACAGCATTTGCTCCTGCCAGCGCCCAAAAACACTCACCCTGGCTCCTGTGCCTGCTCACCTGCATGCTACCTCCCGTGATGGGTGGAGCACAGCAGGTCCAGGTGAGTGGAGTTCACCCCTGCTGGCGCAAAAGCAACCAGCTAGTTCCAGCATCTGTGCACTCCAGTTCCTGCCTCGTTCACTCACATGCTCCCCGCCATGAGGAGTTCAGAGTTGTGAACTGAATAAATGAGGCACCCCTTTCACAGGTCCCATGAAGGGGTTAGGGAATTATCCTCCTTCACTACCACTTCCTCCTTCATTTCTTATTGTAAAAGGTTCATGCTTTCTTGAGTTTCACTGAGTGCACAAAGTAGACACATTCTGAATATTACATGTATCATACCATGCAGCTGCATAAAAACTGTTCTTTGGTTCTCAAGAGCTGTTTTCTTCTTTTGTGTGTTGCTGAATCTTTTTGAGGATGCAGTGTCTCTGTGTGTATATGTGCCTGTGTGTGTAAGTACATGTGTTAGCACATGTACTTAGCAGGCTGTTGTTTGGTTTTGAATAATGGGCACAGTATCTTGATCTGAAATTACATTTGAAGAGGATGAATGAGTTTCTCTTCAATTGCCTTATTCTGCAGTGGAATGCTATTGAAATCCTCCTCTCAAGCTCAAGCTGGAAGGCAGTTCAAGGTACATTTTCATCATCAGTTTAGTAATATAGCAATTTGAGATGAGTGGGGATAAGAGACATGTAAATGAACCTTGTAGAAAAGTTTTCACTTTCTATCTTTTGTATGTTTAGTGTAGCAGTTGCACCAGACACATGGATCATTTTTCCATAAGACATATTTCTTTGGTGGGAAGATCAGGCTTTACCAGGCCACATAGTTGGACTTCATTGTTCTTTTCCTTAGTATTCCTGACTGACACTCATAACAGCCACTTCACTGATTTTCTGCCCATATATTTGTTATAGCTTAGTATTTCCCCCACAATACTGTGCTTTTGGCCTTGGGCATGTTTCTTCATCTCTCAGTGTTAAAATAATAGTAACTACCTCATAGGGTTGTTGCAGGAATTAAATAATTTAATACATTCAAAGCTCGTAGAACCATGCCTGACACACAACACATATTCAGTAAGGATTATCTAAATGGGAGCCTAGCCTTCTACCTTCCCAACTGCAACAAGGCACCCAAAACCCGCTGAAGGCTGAATGAGAAGCAGGAACTGTCATTTCCATCATGTGGTAACAAGCTCCCTCTGCCTTTGCCATTATGTCAGTAGAGACCGTGTAGGGAGCCTGGAGTTTGCTATCAGCCAGCAGTATGAGACACTGTGGTGGTGTCAGTGTTGGCCATGTGGAAAGTAGTGATGAGGTATTCTTACCCCATCTGCCAAAAAGGTATTACTGCAGACCTAGTAGGACCCAGAACTCTTATTTCCCCCTAAAAATAAGGAGAAGCTTATACCCTTGGGTGTCAATAATCTGAGTAAAGAACCTGGGCTTTTAGTCCCACATATCAGTTATGAGGCAGTGCCCTAACCTCCCAGCCAGAGTGGTGATGGAAGAAGCAATTTGAAATGGAGGATTTAAATAAGACCCAGATCTTCATAACATAATACACAAAATGTTCACATTTCAATTGAAAAATCCCTAGTGCACAAAGAACAAGGAAGAACTCAAACTGAATAAAAAAAGAAATCAATAGATGCCCATACAAGATGACAAAGATGTGAGAATTATCTGACAAGCATTGTAAAGCAGCCATCATAAACATGCTTTATTGAACAATTAAAATCATGCTTGAAACAAGCAAAAAAGCAAAAAGTATCAGCAAAGAGCTAGAGAGTCTCAGTAAAGAAATAATAGATATAAAATTGGGAGGCTGAAGCAGGAGTATTGCTTGAACCCGGGAAGTGGAGGTTGCAGTGAACAGAGATCCTGCCATTGCACTCTAGCATGGGTGGCAGAGTGAGACTCTGTCTTATTGAAAAAAGAAAAGAAAAGAAAAAGAAATAAAAATTTTAGTGGACAGATACAACAGCAGAATGGAGAAGACAAAGGGAAAATATTAGTGAACTGAAATACAGGACAATAATATTCTCCATCTAAGAAAGAGAAATAGACTGAAGAAAATAAAGAGGAATCAGTGGGACTATAACAAAAGATCTAACATTGTACTCATTGAAGTCCTGGAAAGAGAGGAGAAAGAGGGCAGGCTGAAAAAGTACTCAAAGATGTAATGTGTGAAATCTTCCAAACTGGCAAAAATTTAAACTGAAAGGTTCAAGAAGCTGAGAAAACCCCAAGCAGGATGAACCCAAAAAATACACACCAAAACACATCATAGTCAAACATCTGAAAACTGAAGTCTAAGAAAAACACCTTGAAAGTAACAAGATTGAAATGATACCTTGCCTACCGGAGAGCAGCAATTCAAATGAAAATAATTTTATTATAGGAAACTATGGAGAACAGAAGAAAATGCCGCAACACTTCTCAAGTCCTAAAAGAAAAGGGTTGTCCATACCCAATCCTATGTTCAGAGATAATAACTTCAGAAATGAGAAGAAATCAAGACATTGGATGAAGGGAGACTAAGATAATTTGTCCCTACGAGACCTATCTTAAAACTAGAAAGTTTTGTAAACATGAAATTAATAAGAAATATTGAAACATCCAAAAAAGACAAAAATATAAATATACGTGGTAGCCTTGCCTTCTCTTCTTAAGTCTTCTGAATTATGTTTGATGGTTGAAGGAAAAATTATAACACTGTATGATGTGGTTATAAATTTGTATAGAAGAAATCTTTAGAGCAGTTATATTCTGAATGAGGAAGAATAAAGTTACAAGAAAGTAAGGTTTCTATACTTTACTAAAACTATTAATAGTAAAATGAAGACACCATTAGACTGTGAAGTTATGCATATAAAATGTAATATATAGAGCAACCACTGAAAGAACTATACAAGGAGATACATTCAAAAACGCTATAGATACATACAAATGAAATTCTTAAAAAAATGTTTAAGTAAGCTGATGGGAAAGTAGGAAAAAAAGATAAATAAAAAACAGAAGTAAAAAAACTGAAAAGAATTGACAGATAAATCTTAACACAGCAATGTTCACATTCAGTGTAAATGATGTAAATACACCAATTAAAAGGAAAAATATTGCTAGTGTAGCTTAACAACATGCCCCAGATATATGCTATCCACAAGGAATTCACTTTGAAAAAATCAGTAAAATTGACATAGAAATAGCAAGACTAACAAAGAAGAAAAGAGAGGAGACCCAGATGTAGCAATGTACCATAGGCACCAATGTTAGAAACGAAATGTGCCGTTAGTCAGAACGTGCAGATATCAAAAGGATTATGAGGAAAAATTATGCACAACTCTAAATACATAAAATTGACAACTTAGATGAAATGAGCCAATCCCTATTAAAACATAAATTACCACCACTCACCTTATTTGAAATCGATCATTTGAATAGCCCTATAATTATTCAGAAAAAAAGTTTCCCAGAGAAGAATCTCCAGATACAGATGTTTTTACAGGAAAATTCTACCAAAATTTTATTTATTTGTTTACTTGTTTACGTATTGTTTTTATTTTTTGTGGGAACATAGTAGATATATATATAGGTTACATGTGATATTTTGATAAAGGCATGAAATGCATAATAATCACACCAGGGTAAACGAAGTATCCATCCCCTCAAGCATTTATCATTTGTGTTACGAACAATCTACTTTTACTCTCTTAATTGCTTTAAAATGTACAATTAAATTATTTTTGACTATAGTCACACTGTTGTGTTAGTAAATACTAGGTCTTATTTATTCTTCCTATCTTTTGTGCCCATTAATCATCCCCACTTCTGTCCCACACCATCCCAACTACCCTTCCCAGCCTCTGCTATGTATACTTCTATCTCCATGAGCTCAATTATTTTCATTTTTAGCTTCCACCAATAAGTGAGAACACTCAAAGTTTGTCTTTCTGTGCCTGGCCTACTTCACTTAGTATGACTTCCAGTTCCATCCTTGTTGCAATTAACAGGATCTCATTCCTTTTTACAGCTGAATAGTACTCCATCATGTATATGTACTACATTTTCTTTCTTTGTTCATCTGTTAATAGACACTTAGTTTGCTTACAAATCTTGGCTATTGTGAATAGCGCTGCAATAAACATGGGACAGCAGATATCTCTTTGATATACTTTTGGGCATATACCTAGGAATGGGATTGCTGGACCATATAGTAGCTCTATTTTTACTTTTCTGAGGAACTTCCAAACTGTTCTCCGTAGTGATTGTACTAAGTTACATTCCAACCACCAGTGTATGAAGGTTCCCTTTTCTCCAGATCCTTGCTGGCATTTATTATTGTCTTTTTGATAAAAGCCATTTTAACTGGGGTGAGATGATATCTCATTGTAGTTTTTGATTTGCATTTCTCTGATGATCAGTGATGTTGAGAACCTTTTCATATACCTGTTTTCCATTTGTATGTCTTCTTTTGAGAAATGTCTTTCAGGTCTTTTGCCAATTTTTTAATCAGATTATTAGATTATTTTCCTATAGAGTTGTTTGAACCCCTTATATACTTTAGTTGTTAATCCCTTGGCAGATGGATAGTTTGCAAATATTTTTTTCTCATTCTCTGGGTTGTCTTTTCACTTTGTTGATTTTTTTGTTTGCTGTGCAGAATCTTTTTAATTTGATGTGATCCTATTTGTCCATTTTTTTCTTTAGTTGCCTATGCTTGTGGGGTATTACTCAAAAATGCTCTGCCCAGTTCAATGTCCTGTAGAGTTTCCTCAATGTGTTCTGGTAGTAGTCTCATAATTTAATGCCTTAGATTTAACTCCTTAATCAACTTTGATTTTGTTTTTGTATATAGTGAGAGATAGTGGTCAAGTTTCATTCTTCTGCATATGGATATTCAGTTTTTCCAGCAGTATTTATTAAAGAGACTATCCTTTCCCGAATGTATGTTGGCATCTTTGTTATAAATTACTTCACTGTAGGTGTATGCATTTATTTCTGGGTTCTCTATTCTGTTCCACTGGTCTATGTGTCTCTTTATATGCCAGTATCATGCCATTCTGGTTATTATAGCTCTGTAGTGTAATTTAAAGTCAGGAAATGGAGATTCCTCTAGTTTTGTTCTCCTTCCTTAAGATAGATTGGGCCATTTGTGGTCTTTCATGGTTCTATATACATTTCAGAATTTTTCTATGTCTGTTAAGAATCATTGGAATTTGGATTGGGATTGCATAGCTTTTGATAGTATAAGCATTGTAACAATACTGATTCTTCTAATTCATGAACATGGAATATTTTTCCATTTTTTGGTGTTCTCTTCAATTTTTTCATCAGTGTTTTACAGCTTTCTTTATAGAGATCTTTCACGTCTTGATTCCTAGCTATTTAATTTTATCTGTGGCTATTGTAAATGGAATTACATTTTAAAATTTCTTCTTCAGGTTGCTCACTGTTGGCACAGAGAAATGCTACTGCTTTTTGTATGTTGATTTTGTATCCAACAACTTTGCTGAATTTATCAGTTCTAATTTTTTTGGTGAGTTATTAGGTTTCTCTTATAAGAGCACATCATCTGCAAACAAGAATAATTTGACTTCTTCCATTACACTTTTGATGCCCTTTATTTATTTCTCTTGTCTGATTGCTCTAACTAAAACTTTCTATACTATGTTGAATAACAACAGTGAAAATGGACATCCTTGTCATGTTCCAGATCTTAGGGGAAAGGCTTTCAGTTTTTCCTCATTCAGATGATTCAAGCTATGGGTCTGTCAAATATGGCTTTTATTATGTTGAGGTATGTTTCTTCTATGCCCAGTTTTATAAGGGATCTTTTTTTTTTTTTTTTTTTTGAGTTTAAATGCATTTTATTTTTAGAGAACCTACATGACATGTTTTTCTTAAAAACAATGCCTCCACTCCAAATAAATCACGGTCAAAATAAATGAAGATCTCAAGATGACATCAGTCCCATTTGTCTTAAGTCCTGGTG
>CAUYLG010047753.1:0-31468 GCA_963573385.1 Cacajao melanocephalus | reverse complement strand
ACACCTATTTTAAAAGTGACCACATAATTGGAAGTAAATCACTCCTCAGCAATTGCATAGCATTTCACAGGTTTAAATAAAATATTGGTTGGCTGCTTGTTTGTTATTTTCATCTCTTATTCCTTCCTGTCTCCATTGTTCAGCACAATTATTGGCATAAAAGAGGTTTTTAATATCCATTTTTAGACTGCATTCTAGCCTGGGCAATAGAACAAGAATCCCGTTCTCTCTCCCTCTTTCTCCTCCTCTTTCTTTCTCTCTCACATTCTTTTTTTTCTTTCTTTCACTCTTACTTTCTTTCCTCTCTTTTTCTTTCTTTCAAAAAAAAAATCAATCACTTTTTAAATTTTAATGTCTCTCAATTTATCAATCTCTGGTTTCCTGTATTAAAACTCTTATATCCAAGATCATGAAAATACTTTCCAA
This sequence comes from Cacajao melanocephalus, assembly GCA_963573385.1. Classification (NCBI taxonomy): domain Eukaryota; kingdom Metazoa; phylum Chordata; class Mammalia; order Primates; family Pitheciidae; genus Cacajao; species Cacajao melanocephalus. The sequence continues at coordinate 31,042 of CAUYLG010047753.1, read as the reverse complement.
TGTAAAATTCTACAAGTTATATTTATTTGTCTTTACATTTAGTTTATAATCTACTTGGAATTAAGTTTTTGAATGACAGGAAGTGCAGGTCCTGATACTATTTTCTCCCAATTGGATATCTAGCTAATATTGCACCATTTATCAGGAAGACACTACAAGCCCACTACATTGCTGTCTGATACTTGTCATAGGTGATTGTGTATGTGTTGGTTTGTTTCTGAGTTCGCTATTTCACTTTAAAAAAAAAGTTATGATACCACACTTTATTAATTATGGTAGCTTTGTAACACGTCTTACATGTATTTAGGAGTGTAAGTCCCTCATCTTTTTACTTTTGGATTGTCTTGACTGTATTATATTCTTTGTGTCTTAATATACATTTTAGCGTTAGTTTGCTACTCTCTACCAAAATTCTGCTGGGATATTTATTTGTACTACATGGAATTTACAGGTTAATCTTTATGTTACTATTTTTCAGTCTAAGAACATGGTATATCTAATTTGGTTAAGTCTTAAATTCTTTCAGTGACGTTTTATAGTTTTCATTATAGAGATCTTGCTCATTCTTAGATTGTTATTCTTGACTGTTTGATATTTTTATGCTATTTTAAATGGAATAATTATATTTATTTTCTAGTTTTTTGGCTACTGGTATGTAGAAATAAAGTTGATTTTTGTATATAGACTCTTATTAAGAAATCTTTCACTTATCAGTTGCAGAAGTTACTTATAAATTCTTTTTTCTTCAATTTGTATTTAGGTTCAAGAGGTATATGTGCACGTTTGTTACATGAGTATTTTGCATGATGTTAAGGTCTGGGGTACAAATAATTCTGTCACTGAGGTAGTAAGCAGAATACCCAGTAGGTAGTTTTTCAGCTCTTTCTCTTCTCCTTCCCTCTCCCCTCCAGTAATCCTCAGTGTCTGATTTCCCTACTTTGTATCCATTTATACCCAATGTTTAGCATCCCTTTGTGAGAACATGGCAGTATTTGGTTTTCTGTTTCTGTGTTAATTTGCTTAAAATAATCGTGTCCAGCTGCATTCATGTTGCTGCAGTGAACATGATTTCATTCTTTTTTATGGCTGTATGTTTATGTACCACATTTTATTTGTCCAATTCACCACTGATGGGCTCGTAGGTTGATCTGTCTCTTCATTCTTGTGAATAGTACTGTGATAAACATAGGAGTACATGCGTCTTTTTGGTAGAATGATTTATTTTCCTTTGGGTATATACCCAGTAATGTTATAAATTCTTTTCAGTTTTTTAAATATGCAGTCATGTTTTCTATGAATAATGACAGTTCTCTCGTTCCCCCAATCTTCATGGATTTATTTATTTACTTATTGCCTATTGTAGTGTCAAGGACCTCAAGTGTGGTGATAATTACAAGTGATGAAAGCAAGCATCTTTGTTTCAGTCATGATCTTGGGGAACAAGATTTTATTATTTTGCTATTATGAATGATGTTAAGTGTGAGTTTCTTTGGAGATATCCTCTGTCAGATTGATAACACCTTTTATTTGTAATTCTCTAATAATTTTTATATATACCTTATATTTTCAGCAACTATTTTGACCATATAATTTTTTCTTTTTTCTTTTTTTCTCAGTAAATGGATTGGTTTTCCAAATGTTAAGCCAACCTTGACTTCCTGATATAAAACTTACTTGGTTATGATGTAGTATCAATATTAGTCATTGCTAGATTTGATTTGCAAAGTTTTAAGATTTTACATATGTATGTTTCTGAGAAAATTTCTTATATTATTTTATTTTTATACCCTTGTCAGGTTTGGATGTCAGAGGTAGACTATCTTCATAAAATGAATTTTAAAAATGTGGATTTTTTTTCTACTTTTTTCTTTGGGTTTAATATTTCCTGCATTTTCTTGCATAGATTCTTAGATTAGCACTTTATCAACTTTAACCCCAATGTATTTGGAAGTAGGATCTGCGAGAGGGTAATAAAAATTAAATGAGTTCCTAAAGAAGGGGCTCTAATCTTATAGGACTGGTGTCCTCACAGAAAGAAGGAGAGATACCAGAGATCTCTCTCTCCACCATGTGATGACACAGGGAAAAGGTGGCCATCTGTCATCTGGGAAGTCAGTCCTCATCAGGAACCAAAATGGCCAGAACTTTGATATTAGACTTTTTAGCCTCCAAAACCATGAGAAAATAAATTTCTGTTGTACAAGCCACCTGGTGTATGGTGTTTTGTTAGGAATGCCCTGGCAGACAATACAAGAGGTTAATCACTCAAGATCTCCCATCTATTAAGGCAGAGGAATAACTTTTGTAGGCTTAATACCGCTTTCTCACTTAAGAAAAGTTGTACTTAAGGACACACAGGAAGGGATCATTTCCTAAAGTGTATTTCTTCAACATCAAATTGAATTGAAACCTGACTGCAGGCTATCTGCTCATTCAAAGCATTACAATAAATCTGTCCTGTTGATGATCGAAATCAGAGCTGCACTGTACTCAAAATTGGACATTGCAAGCTGTTCTCCCAAGTGGGATGGAAAGGTGTTCGAGGTTTTGAAAAATATTCTGCTGTTTCAGTTTGATTTTCATTCAGGATTGAAAAATATTGAATGTAGTTGACCATGAGCCACTTGTCTGGACATGAATTTGGATCCACTTAGCTGTCAAATGCCCCTGAGGAGTCCAGATTTTCTCTCCCAGTCCCAGCACAGGGGTGGCCAAATGCTGCTTCAAGACAAATGCTCCCTTTGTCTGGATTTTAATGTCACCTTTAGTCAGAGCTGATCTGCCCAAAATCACTCCGAATTTTTTCCTCACCAGTGGCTAAGGTAATTAACAGCAGTGCTAAAAACATTTTTTTTTCTCCCTGGGGACTCTGGCCTTGTTCATTAAGACACTGTTCAAACATCCTTTTCAGCAAAAATTCTTCTGTGATACTCCCAGACTGTGTTAAGGATTCATGCTTTGAGTTCTTGGGGCTTATCTTTGTCATCACGGTGCACTGCAGTTACCAGTTTACTTGGCCGTCTTCCTGCTGGATAAGGAACTCCTTGAGGATAGAGTGATTATTCTCATCTTGGCAGCTTCAGAGCCTAGCATAGAGTCAGTCACCTTAGATGCAAAGGATCAGAGTGGACTGTGTGAGAAATATGTTAGAAAAGAAAATGGACAGAATGACCTGAATTGGATTCAGGGAAGTTGTTTCATTACACAAACAGAAAAAACACTCCAGCACTGTTAACGACTCCATCTACTATGCATTTAAGAGTAAAATTATGTTTGCTCTTATTTCCAATGTTGATTTTTAAGTGATATTTAGCCCCACAAAGTTTATAGTAAATTTTCTATGATGTTCTTTCCTTTTTCCTTGTGATTTTATTATGGCTGTTGGTTCTACAGACTTAGAACTTACTGAGAAATCCTGGGTCCATATACTCATATAGTACAGTGGAATTGAGGTGTGCACTCAGAATCTGTTTCCTCTTTAAATCTAATTTTTTGTGACCCTGAAAAGTTATCTTTGAAATCTATTTTCTCGTTGCCCTGAGAAGTTCCACCTTCCCTTTGGTCATAGGCATCTATCGCCTTGTGGAGTTTGATGATTGTTTTACCAGAAATGCAGAAATGAATTCAAGCTCTTGATTTATTCATTCACATTTTTTTTTTCTCCTCCACCTCCTCCTCTTCCTCCTGCCAGGAGACACAGTTATGTTTAAAGGGCAAGGCTTTTTGATTCACAAGAATTACCATCCGAAGAATTTTCAGATTGTACTCTGCAGAAAGCGAAGGGAGAAAGACAGGAAGGGAGGGAAGGAGGGAGGAAGGAAAGGAAGGAGGCAGGGAGGCAGGGAGGCAGGGAGGCAGGGAAACAGGCAGGCACACTCACTTCCAGTATAAAACTCCAATTTCATTCAGATCTCTGCTCCAAGGTCACACTCTTAGGAAAGCCCTCCTTCCCAGCCAGCCTTCTTCCCTAATTAGATTCATTCCAGTCCCTTTGTTTTATACTTTCATGGCATCATATCCCTTTCTAATTACTTATTTAAAATTGTGTGTTTCGTTGGTTATTTGTCTCTCACTAGACTGTAAGTGCTGTGAGACAGGACCATGTCTGATTTTTCTCAGCCATCTGTGATGTACATGAATATGCAACATAGATACTTTGAATGAGTGAATAACTCAGTCTCCCCTAACAGACAGTAAACTGGCTGAGACATGAAGGTCATTTAGGTGTTCAGAGAGCCTGACTGAGATATCAACAGGCTATATTCCAGGCAGAGGGACAGAAATATTCAGAGGGCAGGGAAATATTACCATCGACTTTTAACTGCATTGGTCCCTAAACCCTCTCTCCTCCCATTCTCCCATTTTCTATCTCTTCATGTCATATGCTAGTGTGATCTGTAGTGAGTTGGAAGCATAGGCGCTGAGGATAGGCAGTCCTGAATTCAAATACTAGCTCTGCTACTTCATACAGTTGTTGTGACATTGAGAAAGTTGCTTAACTCTTCATACTGCCTACCTCCAAATATCATCATGTGGATTAAATGAGGTGACTTAAAAGAAAGCATGCTCAGTAAATGCTGGCCATTATTATTAACAGTGAGCCTAAGGATAAAAAAATGCTCTCTGGACTCACATTTATGATTCCATCTTTTAATAGTACTAACACTGTCTTAATAATAAATTCTTATCTTTCCCACTTATCTATGTGACCTTGGGTAAGCCATTTGACCTCTTCGTGTGTCAGTTGCCTTACCTACAAAGTTGGCATTGTTATGTGTCACGTAGTTATAGTGAGTATGAAATTGCATTAACACATGTGCAAAGGTTTAAACAGTACTTGACACATAATAAGCAGTTAACATAGCGGCTTCTGTTTGTTGTAATTTATGGTAAGGATGAAAAAGGTAATTATGAATAATGTATCACCATGTGATTGCTGCCCAGCAATTGCTCCATATGTATTTGAGAGAGGTTGTGTTTCATTGATATTTGGGGCATTTCCCATGAGGAAGCTGGACACAAAGGTAAAAAATTCAGGGCATTCAACCATGGCTGGAGTTCTTGGTCTTGGGCCAGGTATCTTTTAAAACGGCAGGAAGTTAGAATAATTTTGTAAAGATGAGAACTGGAAGTCAAACTTGGCTTTCTGGAGGCCAGCAGTGCTCATCCAGCCTTTACTTTGTTTTGTGAAAATGTATTTTCTATCGTTAGTCTTCAGTTATTCATGTTGGTCAAATGAGGGAAGGGAAGACACATAAACAGTCTTCTACTTTTAAAAGTTATTTGACATTCTGCCTAAATCTGGGTCTTAAATTTGCTCTCGGAGTTGAAATCCCCGTTAGTGATCTTGGCCTGCACTCACAGGTAGTGAGTGCTCTCCTTCTCAAGATTAAATGCTCCAGGCCACACACCCAGGGATTTGCAGGAGCCTGGAAGAGCCCCTTCTGTGTTAGGACCTAACACACCTAGAAAGGTGCTCCTAGGACTGTCAGGATAATAGACATTGCTGCCCCCTAGGCCTGCTTCCAGAAGAGAACAGGAGTGCTCAGAGGTGGAGGGACTGGACATCTGCCAGTGGAATATTCCTTTCACTGGGTGGGAAGCAAGTGGTGGGTCATATTTTGTGCTGCAGCAGGAAACTTAGGAAATTGACTGTCTCGTTATATAACTAAAGTTCTTTGTATACCTGTGTGTTTGCAACTGTTCTAGAAAGAGACAGAGTGTATTAGTCAGGGTTCTTTAGAAAAACAGAACCAATAGCTAGGTAGGTAGGGAATTTATTATAGGGATTGGCTGATGCCATTATGGAGGCTGAGAATTCCCACAATATGCTGTCTGCAAGCTAGAAAACCAGAAAAGATAGTGATGTGATTTGGCCTGGGTCCAAACACCTGAAATTCAAGGGAGCCAGAGGCGTAACTCGCTGCAAGGCTGACAGCCTGAGAATGTGGGGGACTGCTGATGTAAGTCCCAAACTCCAGAGGTCCAAGAACCCGGAGCTCTGATGTCCCAGGGCAGAAGAAGGTGGATATTCCTGCTTAGGAAGAGGAAGAGAACAAATTCATCCTTCCTCTTCACTTTGCTTCTATCTAGACCCTCAAGACATTGGGTGATGCCTGTCTATGTCAGTGAATGTGAATCCTCTTTACTTAGTCTGCTGATTCCTGTGCTTTCTCTTCCTGAAATGCCCTCATAGAGGCACGCAGAAATAACATTTACCAGCTCTCTAAGAATCCCTTAGCCTGGTCAGTTTGATACATAAAGTTCATCATCACACAGAACTTGTCAATTCTAATGTAGAGATGGAGAGCATAGTACAGTGACTGAGGCTCTGCAGCCAGAGTTCCAATCCTGGCTTCACCATTTGGTGGCTGAGGGCTTTGGACAAATTTCTTAAACCTTCTGTGCCTCCCTTTCTGTGTCCCTAAAATGGAATCAGGAATATCACCCACTTCAAAGGAATGATGAATCAATTTAAGTAAAGCTCCCAAAATGGCATCTGGTACACAGTAAACGTATTTGCTATCTATTATCTTCAATTATTATGTCTTGATTTATGTCATACTTCGGTTCTTTCTTTTGTTGTTGTTTATCTGAGATGGAGTTTCGCTCTTTCACCCAGACTGGAGTGGAGTGACGCGATCTCGGCTCACTGCAACCTCTGCCCCCGGGTTCAAGCGATTCTCCTGCCTCAGCCTCTTGAGTAGCTGGGATTACAGCTGCCCACCACCACACCCATCTAATTTTGTATTTTTAGTGGAGACGGGGTTTCTCCACGTTGGCCGGGCACCGTGAGTTAAATTCTGCCAGAATCTCTTAAGAACCACAGAGAATTCCTTCTGAAATATGATCTTCATTGGATTCTACACTCCATTAGTTAGGGGTTGTCCCAGGGGTCTTGACTTACTCCATCCCCAAAGGATGGCTGGAGGGTAAATGGACTCTGTGATAGAAGAAAATGACAGGGAATAGGCGCAAAGATACACAGTGCTGGCTGGAGGTGGGATGTGGTCTGCTGGAGGCAAGGCTCAGCTTACTTTGAACTGTCTACTGCAGCTGGGGCTGAGATGAGAGGAGCCTGCAGGGAATGGGTACAAGACCATGGAAATCTATGAGGCCTCAAATCACAGGGTAGATTTTCAACTATGTAGGGTCAGAGATTGCATTTTAAATTGTATTAGCTTACTTGAGATATCTGGCTATGAGGCATTGATTTACTCTCACCAGTGCCACCCTAGACTTCTTGATCCTAGGAAGTCTTTTTGCATATTTTAAAGAGAGTCATACTTGGCCAGAGGTTCCAATAAGCCACTGTCTTCCTAAAGATAGGCTGGTATAGGATTGCAGATTACACAGACAAAGCTATCTCTAATTAATTTCTATCAGAGACTATTACTCAAGGACATTACAGTTAACAGTTGTGAATATCGTCATTAGTAGGAGTGGTAGTAGCAGCAGCAGTAGTGGTGATCAAGTCCTGGCTGCATACTGAACAGTGTCTGTTGACACGTATTGAGTGCTTGGTGTGACCCAGGCATTATACTACTTTGCGCTTGGCAACGTTATATCGCTTGCAGCCCCAGACATCTCTATGAAGTATATAGTGTTTTCTTCTCCATTTGTTGATTGAAACAACAAAAGGTCAGAGTGATGAAGCAACTTTCTAGACCCCTAATACTAGCCAGTAGTAGTAGAGTCTCTTACTGAAAAGAAACAGCGGACATCACTTAGTTTTATCTTCTTTTGGGATCGGGGGACAACAGTGGAAAACTTCACAAGTCCTCTAGCTTCTCTGAGGCATTCATTTCAAGAGATACATGCTTCACTCACCTGAATTGAAAAAGAAGTATCTAGTTCTAGCTCTGGGGGAGGCAGGTGCTCAGTGATGTCAGAAGGACTTGGTGTCCCTCCATGGCTCGGAGATGGACTTTCCGTCTTGCATGTTGCATCCTCAGCATTCCCCGCTGCCTGAGGTGGTGCCTGGCCTTACTACCTATCAGTTAACAATTTCAGACCAAAGACAGCAATGTGCACAGCACTGATGCATTGGCTGGAATTCAGATAGCCTCATCTCTAAACTCAAGTAAAGCAGTGGCCCCCAAAGCTGACGGTGGGTCTAGCTGCTACCTGAATCACATGCAATGAAAGTAGGGTGGGAGGCATTTCCCACAAAGAAGCATTGCTCCTGGTGCAGAAGAAAAGGTGCCAGACAGGTCAGGATGCTGATGGCCACTGTATAGGTTCATGTCATCTCAATTCTTACATATATATGTAAATAAACTATTTTTTGTATATTCAGCATCTCCCTACTGTAGCTACCCTATGACAGTTTTTTCTTATCCCACCCAAACGTCTCAGTACATATTTTCAATCTTCTCTCTAGGTCTTAAACTTTTACTTCTTAACACATTTTCATCTGTTTTCTACCTACAACAATAGATCTCAACCATGGGCAATTTTTTGCCCCAGGGAGCATTCAATAGTGTCTAGAGATATTTTAGGTTATCATATTTGGGAGAAGGCACTACTGTCATTGGGTGGATAGAGGCCAGGGATGCTGCTACTAACTTCCTATGATGAAAGCACGGACAGCCCCCAGACCCCAACAACAAAGCCTGGTCTGACCCAAAATGTCAACAGTGCAGAGACTGAGAAACCATGATCTAGATCAGTGCCTCAAAATGGTTGGTACCAAAGTTATCACCAACTTCTTGTTGCCAAGCTGGTGGGTTGCTCTCAGGTTTTAGCTTACCTGAGTTTTCTGAAGTGTTAGGCAACTTTGATCACTGCCTTTTGGAAGCCTTCTGTTTCTTTGTCATATGTGATGGTTTCACCCCTCCGCACTGAGCTTTTTTTTTTTTTACTTTTTTTTTTTTTCCTAGACAGAATCTCGCTCTGTTGCCCAGGCTGGAGTGCAGTGGCGTGATCTTGGCTTACTACATTCCACCTCCTGGGTTCCAGCGATTCTTCTGCCTCAGGCTCCCGAGCAGCTGGTATTACAGGTGTGTGTCAGCACACCTGGCTAATTTTTGTATTTTTAGTAGAGGCAAGGTTTTACCATGTTGGCCCGGTTGGTCTGAAACTCCTAACTCAGGTGATCTGCCTGCCTTGGCCTCCTAAAGTGCTGGGATTATAGGCATGAGCCACCACGCCCAGCCCTTGCTCTTCTTTACACTACTTCTTCCTGGTTTCTAAGCCTTATCCTTTATATTGGGTGTCCCAAAGTCAAATCCTAAGGTTGGGGAGGATACACAAATAGGTAAAGCAATTTTGATGTACATAGGACAGCACAGAGGACACTGGCAGACAAGGACAAGAGGCCACATCTCAGTAGGGAAGGTGCTTATTGTCTTCAGTTTCTCAGGATCCGGGTCTAAGTATTGCCTGCTTTGAGTTTTCCAGACAAGCCGACATCTGGTTATGATGCGAAATCTTCCCGTGTTGAATGTGAGCAACTTAGTCAACATTTTTTGTAAGCTCTGTGTGGACAAAACAAAGCACATGTCTGTTACCAGTTTGCAGTCACCTTAAATATCAACATTTTCTCTCTTTTTTGTATAAACCCCTGTTTTCTTCTCATGCTCTGTATAGTGGGCAGTTCTACTCAGTTCTTGGAATAGATTAACATCACTGTTAATGACTCCAAATTCTATGACATCTACATATCTAGCTAGTCAAGAAGCCATTAAACTTGTCAAAAAGAAGAGCATTCCCTTTAGAATACAGTTATTTATTCCTTTAAATATTATAACTACTGAATGATGATAATGAAAATGTTTACAGAGGGAAAGTTATATTAATTATAGCATTTTAACACTATAGCCATGGCATGTGGGAAGTCTAACATCCTTTTATAGTTGTGCTTAGGAAAATTGGGAAAATGAGGACTCTGCCCTTCTTTTGTATACAGTCTGTTTCACTTATATAGGAATAAATAAACACACAAAGTCTTTCCTTTCTACACAGTTGGTTTTTCTTCTTTCCCAGGTCTAACTCAGATTCTAAAGCTATTTTTTTCTTCTTTACTATACGCATAGAAATAATTGTGTTAGATTTGGGGCAGTATGGGTTTCCTAAAAGTAGTGCATGCTGGGCACGGTGGCTCACGCCTGTAATCCTAGCACTTTGGGAGGCCAAGGTGGGTGGATCACCTGAGGTCAAGAGTTCAAGACCAGCCTGGCCAACATGGTAAAACCTCATCTCTACTAAAAATACAAAAAATTAGCCAGGCATGGTGGTGGGTGTCTGTAATCCCAGCTACTCGGGAGGCTGAGGCAGGAGAATCTCTTGAATCCAGGGGGCAGAGGTTGCAGTGAGCTGAGATCACACCACTGCACTCTAGCCTGAGTGACAGGCTGACTCTGCCTCAAAAAATTTAAAAAAAAAAAAAAAATGCAGACTGGCACTTGCTTAGTGAACGAAGCTGGAATAGCCTTAAATGTGTGGCTCTCTGACAACAGTCATGTTTTTGGAATTCACCTGATGTCTGTGTTTGGTTTACAAAACAATCTCCATATCTTACATGCCTTCTTAGAATCTTGATTTCTTCTGTCTGCTGGAATTTTGAACTTCCTCTTTGCAGGTTTTCTCTTGAGCGGCTATCTTACCTTCAACATTTGTTTTTTGATTAAGATTTCTACCTTCAAATATTTCCTGCAGTTTTGGTCTAAAATGCTTTTTCAGCCTTGTGGTTCTCATAACAACTTCCTTCAAAAATTATACTACTCCTGTGAAACTGGTTCATAACCCATATGGTGTCTGGAAATAGTTATTTTTAAATGACTTTATGCTGAAGTGCAGTCATACTTTTTGTAGAAAGGCTGTGATCTGTTTTAAATTTACAGCAGTTTGAAGCCATATTGATAAATTTCTTTCTGCTGATATTTCAAATTTCCCGTTATGCAAACACAGTAAGTTGATTAACCTTTTGGTTTCCCTTGCGGTCAAGTGGCAATAGCTTTATTTAGCCAATTGGAATTCTAGAGATTAAAAATTCGTTGATTCTAGGTAAAACTTGGGTGGAGTATGATAGGCAGTTCTAGATGATGCCTTATTAACAGAGCTTGGCCATCAGTGACTAGTGAAAATTCTGGCTTTCACAAACGAGTTGGGTGGCCTTGGCATGTGGCTAAACTTCTTCTGAGGCTCGATTTTGTCATCTACAAAATATTAATGGTATTGTCCCTACCCTAGAGTGCTGTTAGGAAGACTAAATGAGATTGAGTAGCTGGGTACCCTGCCTGGCTCATAGTGGTAAACGCTTCAAACACATTAGAAAATATCACAACTATCATGGAAACTTGTAGTAACAGTGGTAATAGTAATATAATATCCAACTCATATCTGTCCCATTTCTCTGGAGTCGACCTAAAAATCCCAAAAGGCTTTTCCAATTCAGATGTTCCCAGAGTCTTATTGCCATTGTCCATTTCATCCTTTCATTATTATTATTTTTTAATTCTTAGTGTCAGGGACTTTAATAGGTGCTAGAGATAAATGATTGACTTTTTAAAAGGTGTGATCCTTGCCCTTCTGGAATGTATGACTTAAAACACTGTCAAGGTGAATGTTTGCATTAAGGAATCAGGGAGCTATATTATGCTTCAAAGGAAGTGGTAGGCGCTTCAAAAGAAAGGAGCATAGTGCTATGAGTTATGCTTTATGGACAGTGAAGGCAGCCCTGAAGGGAAGAGTGATTGAGTTGAGAGGTTACAGAAAGATACATTAACTAGGCAGAAAGGAAACCTCACCAGCAACCCCCATGGAGGGAATGGCTTGTGCAGATGCTCCATAGGAGGAAGAAATATGGCTGACACGGGGAACCAATGAGGTTACCATGATGGAGCCACACTGAGTGGAAAGACAAGTAGTAGGGTTCTTGTAAGGCTGCAGAGGTATGCAGAGGCCAGACCCCAGCACCTTACTGGATTTCCAGAGAACTTTGGCCTCCCCTACAAACACTCCCCACCCACCTTCCAACCCCATCTCAGATCACATTTACTGACTGCTAATTGACTCAGAAAAGACCTAAGCAGAGTTTCCAGTTTCCCCAAAGGTAAATTTCACCAGCCTTCCTCAGGTCTCCTCTGGTGCGGGGGGCTTGCTATATTCTTCCTCAGACCTCCTTGGACCAGAAATAAGGTTGTTATGAGGCTCTGCTGTTGAGGGAAGATTATCCATATTCCCACTAGCCACAGGTAAATGGAGCTTCATGTGCCTAGGGTTTCCTGTGTTTTGAGAGCCCAGATAGAAATGGTGGCAGGAACATGGGCTTGTAACTTACATGCAGATGATCATGTTTTCTTGCAGCTTTGCTGTGTGCTTGAGAGTGAGGATGGAACCTATAAAATCATGGATGCTGAAGGACCGTCCCAGGCCTGATGAATTAATGATAGCAATCCTGCATTAATGTTTATCAGTTCTAGTTTGTTATCAGGTTCTAGAATTCCAAAAGTCTAAGAATTGCCTGCTTTTTATGCTAAATATTTTCTTGAAAATTTCCTGGTAAGTCACATTTTGGGTGAGAATGCTATTTTTTTTAATTAAAAAAGTAATTTCAAATGCAGTAATTTTAAGTGTTTATCTTAATCTCTGATTTCCACCTTTCTCTTTGTTTATTAAGGGATTTTAAAATACGAATCACTTCTTACTTACACAAATTTCTAATGCTTTAGTTTTATTTGCTTTCCCTGAAAATTTTCTTCTCCATTAACACTAATGACTAACATTTTTCCGTGTTCCAAGTACTAGATGAATATCTAATCCTCATGCCAGTCTCCAAATAAAGCTATTGTCTTTTTCATCCTTTAGATAAGATCCCTGAAGCTCAGAGAGGTTATGTAACTGAAAAATGTCACCTAGCTAGTAACCAGAATTTAAAACTAGGTCTTACTCTTCACCTATTCTCCTATTCTGTGACCACCAGCTGTCTCCAGACACAAAGCAATGAATAGTCTATAAACAAACACACTTAAATACACTAGACCCTATTTAAAAATCCTTTGGAAATGGGATCATTATGCTCCCCACTCCCACCCCACCAAATGGCTGCTAAGGATGAGTGGTATCGAGTTTAATGGATTCCAGGGGATCAATCTTTATAATGAAGTTGATGGTCTTGAAAAAGAGACTCATCATCAATCATGTGACGCTCTGTTAACTTGAATCAAATATCTCAGCAGCAGTAATCCCATTAGACCACATGTATGGTTCATAGCCAGGACCAGCTGAATATGGTGTATACTCTGGCTAAGTGTATCCTACTGGATGGATATGTTCCTCATACTTGGCTTCTGTTTGTCAGAGGATAGTTGAAGAAGGAACAGACCTATAGCAAGAGTCACAATAGAGGCCTTTGGACCATAGTGGGCCCAGTCCACAGAAGTGTTTTGTTTGGACAGTGTCTTAGTCCACTTGGGCTGCTATAACAGGGTAGCTTATAAACAGCAGAAGTGTATTTCTCACAGTTCTGGAAGCTGGAAGTCTGAGGTCAGGGTGCTAGCACTGTCCAGTTGTGCAGAGGGCCCTGTTCTGGGTTATAGATGGCCACCTCCTTGCCATGCCCTCATGTGGTGGAAGAAGCAAAGGAACTCTCTGGGACCTCTTTCATAAGGGCACTCATCTTGTCATCCGCCTTCAGGATCTAATCACTTCCCAAGAGATCCTACCTCCTAAGACCATCATCTTGGTGATTAGGCTTCAACATGTGAATTTTGGAGGGATACAAACATTCAGATCGTAGCAATTAGTCTATATGTTAGCTCAGGGCTTCGAACCCTGTCCACTGGGCCATGTGTAACAGTGTAAGCAGCCTGGTCCCTACTGGCTCAAGCCCACCTGCTTCTCATCTTGCATGAACGCAAACCCTCAGGCAGCCTTTCATTTTGAAACCCCTGTATTAGGGCTGTGGCATAATAATGACTGCCCTGAACACAGAGTTGTATGCAGGAGGGATGCATGTTGGGTTCTAGGCTAAGCATGGCCACTTCATGACCTTGAACAAGGCACCTTCTGCTCTGGACATCCATTTCACCTCCATGGTGACCAGATTGTCACTGGACACTCTTTCAGTTTTAGAGTACTTTAAATACTACTCATAAAAATGCAGCTGACTTTTCATGAAATCATCATCAACACATTACCCCTTTGATGGTACACATTGAGTCTTGATTCTGGGTCCTTTTCTTTCTTTAACGACTGCCTACTTTTTCCTGCTTTTTCAGATACTATGAGCTCTCCATACTGTCTAAAAGTTCCCTCTGCCAACCATTCATCAAACCAGCATAGAAAAGGATTTAATAGATGCCATTTCCGCCTTCTGATTTATTCCCTGATGAAACTGAAGAGTAAATGAAATACATTCCTGTAGTGTCAGAAAGATGTAATTTTAGCACTTGATATTTTTGCACAGAGATCTGCCATTTGAGATGTAAATTCCATCAGGACAGAGACACTCATTCATTCAAACAAGACTTATGATATCTACTCTGTGCCAGGAACTGGGCTCGGTACTGGAAATACAGCAGTGCCTGCCTTCCTGGTGGTGCCTACATTCTAGTGTAGGAATGGACCATAGGCAAAGATATTTAGAATCTATCAAATCTGTTGGGGGTAAAGTGTAATGAAGGAAAGTGAAGCAGGGGTCAGGCGTGGAAAGTGATGGAGTGGGGATTTCATAAACTGTTCAGGAAAGTTTTCTCTGAGGAGGACACATGCAGGAGGAAATGAGGGAAACCCAGTGGGGAGAAGTGTTTAGGGCAGAATAAACAGGACTTTAAAATGCCCCACACTGGAGCACCATACTGGGCATATTCCAAGATTAGTCGTCAGGCCAGTGTAGCTGGAACTCAGTTAATGAGGATTGAGCACTTGGAAATGAAGTCAAAGAAGAAAGGGTGAGTTCAGGTCATGCAAATCACAAAATTAACATGACACCAATACATAGGCCATGAAGAGAGCTTTGGCGTTTACTCTGAGCTGAACAGGAGCCAGCCAAGGGTTTGGAGCAGAGGAGTGAATGATATCACGTGACTCTGTCTTCTCTCTCAGAGTGTTATCAGTCGTGCCTGGCACATCTATGTGGTCAGCAATTTGATTACGTGATTGTCATGGTGTTGTTCAATTTTTCTCTATGATGACTGGGCATCTCCAGTGTGGAGAGATTGTTTTTCTGATACTGAAGTTTCTGGGAACATAGGTAATCAATGAAGTGCATTTTTTGAAGTTAATGGCCGTATCAGTTACATTTCTTAAAGTTAGAGCACCTCTGTCTAATTCACCAAGCCATCTTCTTTTCATGATATGGATAGGTCCGTTTGTGAAGCTCTTTAGAAACTCAGAAAGTAAAATATCTATATCAGTTGATCTAAAATAAATTCATGGATCCCCTTACCTGACCCCTACATGTTAAAAACAACACCTTTTCTTTCTGTTTAACTTGAAACCAGATAGAGTTATAGCTCTTGTTGTCATTTTCAGATATTGCCATTCTACTATTTCTAACTCCAGCAGATTATAGGTTATTTACAAAGTTCTTTGCAACTAGTAAAAGGGAGATGAATTAAATCTCATTAAGGTGACTCTTTGCCCTCCTCCTGGCCCTTGGTACTTTGTTGTCAGGAATACTCAAATAATTACTTGTTATTTAACATTGCTAGGTTCCAGCTCATTTGTCACAAGCCTCTTTTTTTTTTTTTTTTTTTTTTGAGACTGAGTCTGTCACCCAGGATGGAGTGCAGTGGTACAATCTTGACTCAATGCAACCTCCGCCTCCCGGGTTCAAGCAATTCTCCTGCCTCAGCCTCCCGAGTAGCTGGGACTACAGGCATGCACCACCATGCCTGGCTAATTTTTATATTTTTAGTAGAGATAGAATTTCCCCGTGTTGGCCAGGTTGGTCTTGAACTTCTGACCTCAGGTGATCTGCCCACCTTGGCCTCCCAAAGTGCTGGGATTACAGGTGTGAGGACTGATAAAGGTTTGGTTTTGAATCTTTCACATTTCTCTTCCAAAGTATTTATGCATTTAACTTACGCCTGTAGGTAGATAGACACTCATCAGTTCAGAAGTGTTTGATGTCTTTTAAGTTAGAAAGGAAAACAAAATATAAATGCTTAAAAGGGTCATAGACAATTGAGGTTGGATAGAGTTGGTGGAAGGATGGTGGCATGGTATATGGCAGCATCACCAACATATTTAGCAATAATTTGCAGTGCTGTTCCATAGAACTTTCCAGGCTATTCAGTATGGTAGCTGCCAGCCACATGTGGCTACTGAGCACTTGAAATAATGGCCAGTATAACTGAGGCATTGAATTTTTCCTCTTATTTCATTTTAATGGATCAAATTTAAATAACCACATGTGGTTAATGGCTACTGTACTGGACAGTGCAGACCTTATGGGGTAAACGGGGTGTCTACACGAAGGCATAGGGCTGGGTGATTCTTTACAGGTGATAAAAAGTGAGACCAGGCTGGGCACAGTGGCTCATGCCTGTAATCTCAGCACTTTGGGAGACTGAGGCTGGCAGATCACGAGGTCAGGAGTTCGAGACCAGCCTGGCCAACATGGTGAAATCCCGTCACTACTAAAAATACAAAAATTAGCTGAGCATGGTGGTGGGCAACTGTAGTATCAGCTACTCAGGAGGCTGAGGCAGGAGAATCGCTTGAATCCGAGAGGTGGAGGTTGCAGTAAGCCTAGACCATGCCATTGCACTCCAGCCTGGGCAACAGAGCAAGACTCCATCTTAAATAAATAAATAAATAAGACCAATGGCTCTTCTCTGATCTACACAGTTACTTACAAAAAGATCTGAGTACCCTCCTTAAATTTTCTTCTCCACCTATTACTAGTAATTCAACTTTGGTAAATCTATATTTATTATTTTTAAATTCTTGTTTACTTTGTGTTTACCATCCTTGCTTGGTTTCCATTGCTGTTATGTCTTGCAGAAACGCAGGCAATAGCTTCTGATTGATCTCCTATTCTCAATTTTTGTCTTCCTTTAAATGCATCCTCCACAGTGCAGCTACAGCTACTCTTCTCTCTAATATCCGTGAGGAGTCTGCGTTTTTCTTAGGGTAAAGCTCAAAGTCCTTAGCCTTAATCAGCATAGTAGATTTTGTAGATTTTATTCCAAGTTGTAGAATTTTGGCTATTTCAGCGTTGGCTGAGTATAAGTTTTGCTAATATTTTTATTTTGAATCACATGTGGGCACACATTGTCTTTTTAATGTTTAGGGCTTCTAAAAACAATCTACCACTTTCTGCTCCTAACAGCCTTGTATACCAGTATACAGATCTCTTCTGTGCTTGAACAATCAGATAGCTGCAAGCAACTGAGCTCCTCTCTCTATTTCACCTCTGCTCCCTCACCAGGAGTTCCTTCTCCCATTCTCTCTTTGTTCACTTGGCTAACTCTAGCCTCATTAAGGAAGGTGTAGATTCCCCTCTTCTAAGAAACTTTCCCAGGAATTTATCAGGTGCCTTTTGTGTGGTTTTCCAAGTAGGCAGAAAAGGGCTGCCTTGTGATGTCCGTGCAGCTATAGGTCTTCCTGGTAAGAACCTGACTACCCTGACTGAGCAGGGAGGCTCACGTGTGTAATCCCAGCACTTTGGGAGGCCGAGGCGGGCAGATTACCTGAGGTTGGGAGTTCGAGACCAGCATGACCAACATGGAGAAACCCCATCTCTGCTAAAAAAAATACAAAATTACTTCGGCGTGGTGGTGCATGCCTGTAATCTCAGCTACTCGGCAGGAGGCTGAGGCAGGAGAATTGCTTGAACCTGGGACACGGAGATTGCGGTAAGCCAAGATCGCGCCATTGCACTCCAGCCTGAGCAACAAGAGTGAAACTTCGTCTCAAAAAGAAAAAAAAATAAGAAAAAAGAAACTGACGACTGTGAGGGCTTCATTCAGCCCTGCACCATTCCTTGCTTTCAGGGCCTACTTCAGTGCCTGGTCCATTATACATACAAATGTGTGTTGAGTGAATTAACCTGACAGATACACACTATCATGAAAGGAGTTTTCCGTACCACCAGGCCACTCCTGCAAAACAAAACCGTAACAAACAAAACAAGCCCCCTCATTGAAGCTATAATATATACACTTTGTGGAACTAGATCATGCAAAGTTTGGACTGCTGTTTGTTTTTTGAGTTAGGACCTCGCTGTGTCACCTGGGCTGGAGTGCAGTAGCACTATCACAGCTCAGTGAAGCTTTGACTTTCTAGGCTCAAGTGATCCTCCTGCCTCAGCCTCCCTTCTGACTAAGACCACAGGTATGTGCAACCATGAGTGGCTGATTTTTTGTAATTTTGGTAGAGATGGCATTTCGCCATGTTGCCCAGGCTGGTCTCAAATTCCTGAGCTCAAATGATCCACCTACTTTGGCCTCCCAAAGTGCTGAGACTACAGATGTGAGCCACGGTGCACAGCCTACCCTTGTTTTTATTTGTTATCATATCGCTAATTCTCCACCTAATGACTTCTTCATTTAGTTGATCGCTGCCAACTTCATTAGAAGTTGCTACCTTGGCACAAAAGTACCATTTGGACATAAGTCATTAAATCATAAAATACTCAGAATCTGTTACGCATCAGATACTACTCCTGGTACCAGGAATCTGGAGATTAAAAAAAACTGGACTAGAATATACAAGGTTCCTCCTTTCTGCTTCCCTGAACGTTGCTGGGGGGAAGAAAACAGTCAGTGAAGAAATCAAGTATTTTCAGACAGTGAAGCAGCAAATGAAATGGGCCCACCAGGCACTCACTGTGTGGCAGGCATTGTTCTAAGTGATATATATACATGAATGCCTTTAATGCTCAGAGCAAGGCTGTATCTTTCATTTATCCTCATTTTGTGTTCAGTAAACTGAGGCACAGTGGTCAGTAACTCATCCAAGATCACAAGCCATACAAGCAGCAGAGTCAGAATTTGAACCCAGACATTTGGTTCCAGTCTGTGACAGGATCACAGTGTTTTTTGATATTATGACTTAATGAGAAGTGGTTTTGATGAGATGGTCATAGAAGAGCTTTCTGGCTGGGCACAGTGGCTCGTACCTGTAATCCTAGCACTTTGGGGGGCTGAGGCAGGCAGGTCACTTGAGTTCAGGAGTTCAGGACTAGTCAGGCCATCGTGGTGAAACCCCATTGCTACTGAAAATACAAAAATTAGCCGGGCACAGTGGCGGGCGCCCATAATCTCAGCTACTCAGGAGGCTGAGGCAGAAGAATGACTTGAACCCAGGAGGCAGAGGTTGCCGTGAGCTGAGATGCCACTCACTCCAGCCTGGGCAATAGAGTGAGACAGCATCTCAAAATAAAAAAATGCTTTCTAAGTAGGTGAATCTAGCCTTGCAGAGAGCATAGTGCATATAACTTCTACTGGAGAAAGACAAAAACAGGTTTAGCAAGTTTAAAGTAAAGTGGAAACTCTGCTAACCTAGGAAGCAGGAAAGGATGGGGGCTGGGGATAAATGTAGTGGTGAGAGTTAGCATCACAGAGAATATGGGAATAGGCATCGTTTTTCTCATTCAAGCTTAATAGATAAGTCTGTAGTGCCCAAATGAGGGCAGCAGTCATCAGTTAAATAAACAAACTACTGGATAGAAAAGGTTTTATTCACTGTCTTGTTGATGGACAATTGTAAGATAGTGGCTGGCATCTCGGTTCACATGTTATCATAGCTGTGGTTGGAGAATCAAATAAAAATTTTTAAAATTTTTTTGGCAGAAGTTAAACTGAACATCAGCTGCTGATTTTCTTCCTGTGATCATGGCAAGCCACTGAGAGCCACCTTGTAATCGCCTCATTTCAAGAAAGACATGACAGAAGAAACAATTTGCATTCAAATACTTTACATTAAAATAAAAAAAAATGGTCTATGGAGTAATTTGCAGTGAAGGAGGCATGAGTGGCCAGAGTTAGGATTAGCTTCCTCCGTGTGTGTACTCTTGAGTAGTGCATTTTGAGATTGCATCCAAGAACCTGATTATCTGTTTTTATTGGTAATCTGGAAGCCTAGACATATTTGGTTAATGAAATACGTCATGACCTGAGCCATCTTACATTTTGAAAACATTGTAAAGTGATCCATGACCCCTGACCATCGGACATGAGATGGAAATGAGCCAGGGATTGGCAAGAAAGTCACTTTTCTTCCTGCTGCACTGTACTTGTAACAGGAAGACAATTTGCATGACAGTTGGGTGAGCCAAGAAAATCCATGACAGCCTGAAGAGACACTTGGAAATCACTGCATACATTCCATTCATCTCTCAGTTACGTGTTAGTGAGTTTACCTCATGTGTTATCTTATGTATGTCTTTTTGCATCTGAATCTAGTTGGAGGATATTAGTATGCAAATGGTCTCTGCTACTTTTGCCCCTAGGCTTCTCTTCTTCATCCCTAGCATCTGTTTGGAGTGACATTTTGGATGCTACAGGAGGCAAGCGTAGTTCACTAAACAGAAATGTTTTCCCCGTTTGCAGGTTTCTGTAGTTTGTTTCTATAGGACGGCACCAAGAATTTGCAAACTCACAGATTTCACAAAGTTAAATAAACCTTATGCTTCTATTCCAACCTTCCTCATGTTATCTCATATTTACATGTAATAAATCAGATGCAAATGTAATTATTGAGGAAAAAATATCTTTGGGTATATATGGATTTCTTAGCTTTGTGCTAGATGATCTGACAGATATAAAAGAAGGAAAAAAGCCCAGGCGTGGTGGCTCACGCCTGTAATCCCAGCACTTTGGGAGGCCCAGGCGGGTGGATCACCTGAGGTCAGGAGTTTGAGACCAGCCTGACCAACATGGAGAAACCCTGTCTCTACTAAAAATAGAAAATTAGCCAAGAGTGGTGGCATGTGCCTGTAATCCCAGCTACTCGGGAGGCTGAGGCAGAAGAATCGCTTGAATCCAGGAGGGGGAGGTTGCGATGGGCTGAGATCATACCATTGCACTCCAACCTGGGCAAGAAGAGCAAAACTCTGTCTCAAAAAAAAAAAAAAAAAAAAAGGAAAAAGGCCTTAGCTAGCAAGATATGACTTCTGCATAACAAGTGCATCAAATATAAGGTTGAATGAGGGCAGGGGTCACAAAGTCAAATGTTCATGGGCACTAGAGTAGTAATGTAATGAGAGATGCAGAAGGGGCAGGGCTTTGGTGAACTGGAGAGCTTATGCCACATCTTTGTAGGGCACCCACTCCCTAGCTGCTACCCAACAGTTGTACGCACAAAATGGAATTTCTGGCTTCTCTTGAAAATTTGGATGACATGACAATATTGGGCTCAAGTTCCTTTATGGAAAAGCTAGCACAGAGAGGAAAAAACAAAACCTACCAAAGCCCAGGTTGGGCCTGCAGATATAGGCTTGTAGTCTGTTCTAGAAGATGGGTTTTAAAACCTTAGAAATTTGGGTTCTAAAGTCCGAGTTAGGTACAGGTGTTTTCATCTTGAAGCCTGGTATTCAGCCGGGTTGATGAGGAGCTCTGAGCCCCATAACTGGGCTCTGACAACATGCAGCAGCATCAAGACACTTTTACTGCTGAGTGTACGTGAGGCTCTCAAGGGAGACTGCTGCCTTGTGTGGAAATTGTGCTTCATATCATGGCAAGTTCCCTACATCCCAAGTGAAGAAGGAATAGAATTTCAGATGTGGAATAACCCTTAAGTCATTAAGTCCAATCACCTCATTACTTAGCTAGGAAAACTAAATCCTAGCCAAAAATGTTCTGCTATGAATCAGTTTTGAGACTTTGGACAATTCTTTGTTCTCCCCAGATCCCGTTTCCTTCCTCTGTAAAATCAGGGGGATGGACTACAGAATTGCTAACATCTCATAATCCTATGATTATTTTTCTTGGTTTTACCTTAATGCAGGGGGTGAGGAGAGGCAGGAAAAGATAAATAACTGAGAAAAATTGGGACCAGCTGTTTCCAACATGGTGGTCATCTCTGGCTCTTTCATCCCATCCTGGGAGAGCTTGGGACATCTTGTCAATCATCCAGCTCCACCCTGCAGCCACCCAATGGCTTGATGCCACGTGGCATGTTCATCACATCTCTAACAGCTGATTCCTAGTGTAGCTTCCAGTTCCAGCTGTCTATTTAACCAATAAATGCTGTCAGATCCAAGGGAGGCAGGGCAGGGTTGGGTGGAGAGCTTGACACAACCCATTACCACCATGGAAATAAGTAAAAACACATGTCTTTCTGATAGTGTGCATCAGCAGCCAGCAGCTGTGGGAAGGGAGAACATCATTTGTTCCAAAAATTGGAATCCCTATCTTGCAAATGTGGCAGACGCTATTTATGCAGCACCAGCTTAGTTACAGAATACAAGTCAACTATCCCTTCCCAGAAAGTCACTATTTTCAGCAAACATGTACTGAGAATCAAGTATATAAATTCCCTACCATCCAAACTTAGAAACCAAATACATTTGGATAATGATAATTTAAATAGCAAGGAGTTAGACTTTTGATAACAAGGGATACTAATCTTATATCAAAATATTTATCTACAGCCAGGCACAGTGTCTCACGTCTGTAATCCCAGCATTTTGGGAGGATGAGGTGGGTGGATCACTTGAGGTTAGGAGTTTGAGACCAGCCTGGTCAACATGGTGAACCCTGTCTCTACTGAAAATCCAAAAATTAGCCAGGCATGGTGGTACATGCCTGTAATCCTGGGAGGCTGAGGCAGGAGATTGGCTTAAACCTGGGAAGTGGAGGTTGTAGCAAGCTGAGATTGCGCCATTGCACTCCAGCCTGGGCAACAGAGCGAGACTCTGTCTTAAAACAAAAACAAAAAAGAGGTGGCCTTTGGACAAAAACCTACCTAAAGGGAGATATCTAGGGGAAGAGCGTTCTAGGCACAACACACAGCAAATGAAAAGATTCTGAGATGGGAACCTGGTTTATTTATAGAACAGTGATGGAGCCAATGTAGCTGGAATTCAGTTAAAAGAAAAAATGTTAAGAGGTAGAAGACGTTAGAGAGGCTCGTAAATGCATTTCGCTTGGACTGGGCTGCAAAGTGGCTTGAAATCCATATCCCTTGAATCAAGAATTCATCTTGTAGTGATAGAGCATGATGATGGGTGGCCTGTTAAAAGTGATGCTTTGGGAAAAAATAACTTTGCAACAAGGGAGAATAGAGATTGTCAAAAGGGAGAGGAGATAGACCACTGCTTAATCTAAGCTTGGGGCAATACATGACCAAACTGGAATGAGAACATAGGAAGGAAAGAGATAGGAGCTATAAGATAAGTTGTATGTTGCAATTCGTCAGTATTCTTTTTTTTTTAAGATGGAGTCTTGCTCTGTTGCCGAGGCTGGAGTTCAGTGGCACGATCTCGACTCACTGCAACTTCCATCTCCCAGGTTGAAACGATCCTCCTGCCTCAGCCCCTGTAGTAGCTGGGATTACAGGCCTGAGCCACGGCACCCGGCTTGTCAGTATTCTTAACTGCATAATGCTGCATTCTATAGGACGTCCGTTTGGAACAAAGAAGAATTGCAGGAGGGGAACACAGAATTGGATCGTGAAATTCCATTAAAACATACAAGTTAGAGGGATATGAAGTCGGATCATCTCCTCCCAGACTTTCAGGCTCCCCCCTTCCCAAGGATGCTGACGTGTGAAGAGGAGTGTTATTAGCAGACACAGCAGCGATGCCCGGCATGATGCGGGGAAAGGTTGGCTGCATGTTCCCATGTGAAGCTCATGGGAAGTCTGGTTTCCATTAAATCGAGACATGCTAGCTGTCTTCTTGGTCATTCACAGTTCACCAACAACCGTTGCGGCAGTCATGTGTTTTCCAAAAGATATCCTTAAGCTTCCTTTGAAATGATCAAATTCATAAGCATGGAGCAAAGAGGATTATGAGGCACAAGAGTGTCAAACAGCTTTCCTTCATCTTCCCTAGTTTGGGAAAGTCTTCTTGACCAAACCACTTGTAAAGGTCATGCAGCTTTGGTATCTGTCCTTCTCACTGGTGGTTAGGGCATATTTGGCTATCTGAGGGGCCGGGAAGATATGGTATCTTTTATTATGAGGATTATGTCTCTCCCAAAGATAGGTGGAGTATCTCCAGCACGTAGGACATGGTGTGGCTGTTGCAAGGCAAAGTAGTCCAGTTCTGCCCTGAAGCTACCTAGAACGTAACCCAGGAGAGAGAGAATAAGAGCGTTGCTTGGTGAAATCCGAACTAGATGAGTAATGACCAGTAAGGACACATTTCAAAGAACAACTGAGTCAGGTGTGTCTGGATCCATGGGGAAGCTTTCTCAGTGTCACCGTTGAACATAGGAATTTATTTTTTCATACCTTTTGGTGTGAAAATTGAGAGGAGAAACCAAAAGACCGACTCTCGGATTTTAATGCCGCTTAGCCTCAGCCCTCACTTGTGAGAAAGACCTGAGTGTTCTTGCATCTCTTTGTTCTTCTGGTCCATTTGAAGTGGGGAAAGGAACAGCAGGTAGTTGGCAGGAAGCTAGGACCTACTGCCATTATGCCAGCCCAAAACTGGTTTGGTCTTAAAGAGTCATACCTTCAGGGTCTCATATTTCAGCTGTCCTTTACCCCCACCAGGTCACATCCTCTCTGGAACCTTTCCTGAATCTTAACAGGATGTGTGTTTTTAAAGAGTGAGGGCAGGCCATGGAGTGAGACAGCCCTGTGATATGGAGGCGTTAATAAAGTCCCCATCAAATAGAGCTGCAAGGCCAGGCATGGTGGCTCACGCCCGTAATCCCAGCGGTTTGGAAGGCTGAAGCAGGTAGATGGCCTGAGATCAGGAGGTCGAGACCAGTCTGGCCAACATGTTAAAACTCCGTCTCAACTAAAAAATACAAGAATTAGCCAGGCGTGGTGGCAGGCACCTGTAATCCCAGCTACTCAGGAGGCTGAGGCAGGGAGAATTGCTTGAACCCGGGAGGTGGAGGTTCAGTGAGCCGAGATAGTATCACTGCACTCCAGCCTGGGTGGCAGAGCGAGACTCCATCTCAAAAAATAAATAAAATATAAAATAACAACAGCAACAACAAAATAGAGCTGCAGTGAGAGTCAGTTGAAATTCTGCAGATAAAATGCTATGTGTGGTGTCCAGTGCATGGGAAACACTGACCCCCAGGTGGTGTGGTAAAGAAAGACAGAAGAAGAATTCCTTGGACTCACCAGCCTTTGTTGATTATGATTAAACCACTTAGATTGATGTATAAATACTGAAACATACATTGTAGCTGCTTATAAACTATATGCATTTTCACATTTAATTTTTAAAATATTAAAATGTATGCAATCGATGTAAAGAATGTCAACAATTTTGATATTAGTATGTAGAGCTTAAAAATGAATTTCTTAGAGGTACATACCCTTTTGAGAATGGGCACAGGCATGACTTGGACAGAATCTGCTTACACTTTCCAAACCAATATGGAGTTGTGAACAACTGTATTCTGATCTCATGGGATTTGGACTGTTGCAGTCATTAAGTGTTTATTTCAGTAGAAATCCTAATTAGCTAAATAAATTTTCATCAATATGTTAATCTCCATTAAGAGCTGCTAGAATGATATATACATCAGTGCACCACATTAGTTTAAGGACTTCGAAGACAGAGACTGAATCTGTTCATCTTTGTGTCAGGAGCATGAACCATTGCATATAGACAAAGCCACATTAAAGCAGTTTTGGAGCCTCTTTGGGTTAGTGTAAGTAAAGTGAAAGGATAATTCGTTTTGAGCTTGTTAGTGTATTTGAAATAGCTGAACATCCTAGGTGAGGGAAGAGAAGTAAGCCAAGCATTTCTGAGGACTTCTGCAGCAAGATTTTTGGAACCTTTTTTCTAGTCTACCATTATCAACGTGACTCAGAAAGTCACAAAGACTGAGAGTGCATGGACACTCTACCTACCTAGCTGGGAGATCAGGATGGTTTGGACAAATCAGCTTTGTCCAGTGATGAAGCTGCATGAGCCACAGGCAGAGAACTCAGTGAGCATCTGTGGAGTGGCCTTGGAGTACTTAGGTGTTCGCTGGGAAGGGGTGGGCTGTTACCTCTCTCATCTTAAACAGATAGGGCCAGGCACGGTGGCTCACGCCTTTAATGACTGCACTTTGAGAGGCCAGAGTGGATGGATCACTTGAGGTCAGGAGTTCGAGACCACCCTGGCCAACATGGTAAAACCCCATCTCTACCAAAAAAAATACAAAATATTAGCCAGGCCTGGTGGCACACATCTGTAGTTCCCTATAGATCCAAGCTACTCAGGAGGCTGAGGCAGGAATATCGCTTGAACCTGGAAGGCAGAGGTGGCATAGAGCTGAAATAGCTCCACTGCATTCCAGCCTGGGCGACAGAGTGAGACTGTGTCTCAAAATTAAATAAATAAAATAAAAATAAATAAACAGATGGCATATAATGTGAGCAGTCTAGATTATGGTTATCGTCTATTCCGCTACATTCTCTATAAAGTCCAGTTTGCTTAGTTCTCCTAGCAATACCCGGTTATTCAGTTACTCTTTAAGGATGGTAAGAAGCGTTCTTCTCCCTGTGACGGTAGCCAACCAAAAAGGGACGGTTACTGCTTTTCAGTGGAGCAGGAGGATAAAAGATTGAGTCTTCAGAATGGACTAAGGCTGGAGTCACACATTTGAATTTGTGAACATTTTGGTTGTGATGTTAATGGGCCCAGGAAGTAGCCTCATGAGAGAGGAAGCCTAGTAATTTCCTTGCCATTGGTCACTTCTCTTTCCCATCTCTGCCAAAACACCAATCAAAACTAAAACCTTGAGTCCTTGGGTTGATCATCTCTCCGAGGAAGAAAAATTTATGGTTTATCTTCTGTCTTTAAAAATCTTCAGTTACATTTGTAAGAATTTCATCAACATGTGTCTTTTCAGGTCTTCAAACCTTGCTTAGTTCTTTCATTGTTTTTCTCAATAAACTGAAAGAACGCTTACACTACTTCCCAGAATTTCAGGCCCAATTGAAGGGGAAAATTATAATATAAACACACTGTTAGGAAAAGACTAGACTTCTGCTTATTCCCTCAAATAGTCAAATGTAATAATTATAATGTTTATAAATTTGTATTGAGTCTTATATCTGTGCCAAACACTGTTTTTAGCACTTTTATTTCTTTATATTTTATTTTCATTTTTATTTTTTTGAGGCAGTTTTACTATGCCGCCTAGGCTGGAGTGCAGTGGTGTGATCTTGGCTCATTGCAACCTCTGCCTCCTGGGTTCAAGTGATTCTTGTGCCTCAACCTCCAAGTAGCTGGGATTACAGGCACACATCACCGTGCCTGGCTAATTTTTATATTTTTAGGAGAGACGGGGTTTCACCGTTTTGTCCAGTCTGGTCTTGAACTCCTGACCTCAAGTGATCCACCTGCCTCAGCCTCCCAAGGTGTTGGAATTACAGGCATGAGCCACTGCACCCAGCCTCTTTTTAGCATTATAAAAGTATTAACTCATTTAATCCTCTAACAATTGTCTAAGTAAAGAACTTTTTTTTTCTTCTTTTTGAGAGACACAGTCTCATTCTAATGCCCAGGCTGAAGTATGATAATGTAATCATAGCTCACTGCAGCCTCAAACTCCTGGGCTCAAGCAGTCTTCCTGCTTCAGACTCCCAAGTAGTTGGGACTACAGGTGTGTGCAGCTGCACCTAGTTAATTGAAATTTTTTTGTAGAGATGGGGGGGGGTGGGGTCTCTACATTGCCCAGGCTGGTCTCAAACTTCTGGCCTCAAGTGATCCTCCCTGCTTGGCCTCCCAAAGTGATGGGATTATAGGTGTGAGCCACCACACCAAGCTGAAAGTACTATTGTCAGTGTCATTTTACAGGTCAGTGACCTGAGTATCCGAGAGGTTTGGAAGCTTCCCCAGAAAATAAGGGAAAAGACAAAAGAAGCATTTCAGCATTACACAAGTGAGGATGCTTTGTGGTTCTTGTTAGTTTCGTGTCTTTCTCACCAGACTGTGAGCAATTTTGGAGTACTGACAATATATGATTAAATTTGGATTGACTGTGCCTGACAGTTTTTTTGAAGGAATATAATGTGTATACAAATGAATCTGGAGAACATAAATCCCCATCAAAATTGTATTGGTGTTGTGAGTCCCATTGATGGTAATATTGATATCAAACAATGAATGGGAAAGCCAGATCTTTGTGGAAATGTGCATTTTGGTTTTTTCCTCCAAAAACGTGAGATTTTATTCCTTTGACAGTCACAAGGCATCTTGAACATATGTTCTTTTTCACTGTACATGTCTGTGTTAGAGGGCTCGCCCGCCAAGTTGTCTATTAAACCATCTCTGCGTGTGCAGATACAGATGGCAAGACATTCTACATTGATTCCTTTAAATTATGTACTTTATAGAGAACCCAGGATGTTATCAGTGTTGGTCCATGTTGAGGAAATAATAACATCAGAATTTGTCTCCTTAACCTGAGGAGTGGTCCAAATGGTTCCACCTGTTCTCACATGGGCCCTGGGAAATGTTTTTGATCATGCTCTCAAGTCGTTCATTTTCTTTTGAAAAGCCAGTGTGGCTTAATGTTTTTTTATGTTAACATTTACTGAGAAGTTAACAGTGTAGCACAGTGCCTGATGCATATTCTCTTATTTACTCTTTGTAAGCCCCTAGTTAGGAATACTTCTATTCCCCTTTAACAGATAGAGGAAACAGAAGTTCAGAATGTTTGAAACCAGCTAGCAGCCAGCAAAGCTTAAATTTTGCCTCTGAATTGCTTCATTTCTACGTTGAACGTTTTCTTTAACATCTTTGTCTTTGTGTCATTCCATTTTTTTTAAGAAACACAAGGTCTCATTCTGTTGCCCAAGCTGGACAGCAGTGGTGCAATCATAGCTCACTGCAGCCTTGACCTCTTAGGCTAACGTGATTCTCCTGTGTCAGCCTCCTGAGGAGCCAGGACTACAACCTGTACCACCACACTTGGCTAGTATTTTATTTTAGTAGAGATGGGTCTTGCGATGTTGCCCAGGCTGAGAAACTCCTGGATTCGAATGACGCTCCTACCTTAGACTCCCAAAGTGCTGGGATGACAGGCATGCGCTGTGACACCTGGTCCATTGTTGTTGAATGAAATCCTAAACATTCTTAGATCAATGGCTTTCCTCAATGAAAGACTTTCTCAGCATTTTTTTTTACTTCTTAGTCTTTAATTTTTCTGATGCCTCTTTCCCTCCTTCCTCACCCCAACCCTTGGACCATGAATTTCTATTTCATATTGACTATACTTTCTTAAGTCTTTCCCTTATTCTGAACTGAGATTTCTCCTTTGGGGGTGTCCTTCCACATGTTGGGCAACCAGTCAATGACTTACTCTTTAGTGTTCTTGTTTAGATTTTTTTAAAAAATTCTAAGAATGTGACATCTTGACTGAGGTAAGAGCATTTTATAGTTGTTGCAAGTAGATTAAAAATTAAAAAGTGAAAAATAATTTGATTATTGATGACCACAAGTATGTCTTTTCTAGTATTTTTCCATCCAGCCTACTGGGGCTACTTTGTTGTATCTCTCAATCTTTATTAAAAGTAAAAATAGAATAATGATACTGCACATGGGGATGTTTTTATTATGATTTCAAGATACTTCTTTAAGATTTGCTTATAACATTCTATTTGAAGTTCTGGCTCTATTGCTGCAAACATTATTCATTCATTAGGTCTTTTAAACTTTGATTATTTAATAGGTAAAAACACCGGGATACAAATCACTTAAGACATGGTCTCTGCCTACAGGGAGCTTATTTATAGCTTCCTAATTTTCACTGATCATTAAAGCTCTTTATACTGAACTTTTAAAAATTAATTGAGCACTCATCCTAATGCTAAATTTGTCAGTTATATGTAGAAGCTGCAGTCTCCCCTTTTCTGTTAAATCTAAAGCCTGTGATGGAATTGAAATATGACCAATAAGAAATATATTTAAAAATATATATATATTTAAAAAAAAGTTTAGGGAAAATTCATAAAGTGTGATTTATGCCTGGCATGAGTCCTTTAAGAATTATTTTGGCCCTTGATGCTGGTGAGGTGGCTCATGCCTGTAATTCCAGAACTTTGGGAGGCTGAGGCAAGTGGATCACTTGAAGTAAGGAGTTCAAGACCAGCCTGGCCAATATGGTGAAACCTCGTCTCTACCAAAAATTCAAATATTAGCTGGGAATGGTGGCGGGTCCCTGTAACCCAGCTGCTCAGGAGGCTGAGGCAGGAGAATTGCTTGAACCCGGGAGACAGAGGTTGCAGTGAGCCAAGATCACACCACTGCACTCCAGGAGGCATCACAGGGAGACTCTTTCTCAAAAAAAAAAAAGAATTATTTTGTCCCTTGAAATCTAAAATAGTAAACAGTTGTTCACAAATAAAACATACTTATTTTTATTTTATTTTAAAGACTAAAACAGTAAACTGTCTAAATAGAATATTGACTCTGATTCAGAATCCATTTAATTTCTAAGCTTCCGCAGCTAAGTCACATAACTGAATTTCCATATCTTCCAAAAAAGACAAAACATAAGGGCCGGGTGCGGTGGCTCACGCCTGTAATGCCAGCACTTTGGGAGGCCGTGATGGGTGGATCACGAGGTAAGAGAGCGAGACCATCCTGGCCAACATGGTGAAACCCCATCTCTACTAAAAATACAGAAATTAGCTGGGCGTGGTGGCATGCACCTGCAGTCCCAGCTACTCGGGAGGCTGAGGCAGAAGAATCGCTTGAACCCAGGAGGCGGAGGTTGCAATGAGCCGAGATTGCGCCACTGCACTCCAGCCTGGCAACAGAGCAAGACTCCCGTCTCAAAAAAAAAAAAAAAAAAAAAAAATAAAGAATTAATTATTATTTGTCGAAGATGCTGGATAAGCCAGAGTTCTGAGCCACTGCTTCAGGTCACCTTTCAGTGGGGCTTCTTCCTTGCTATGTGCACTGCATGTGTTAATAAACTTGCTTGGTTTTCATGTGACTCTGCCTTTTGTAAAGTGG